>JAHIAM010000682.1:0-58965 GCA_021605205.1 Aegilops longissima
CACACATGTATCGTTGCTATTAAGGATAAAAGATGGGGTCTATTCCTACATGAATAGATCTTGTCTACATCATGTCATCGTTTTATTGCATTACTCCGTTTTTCCATGAACTTAATACACTAGATGCATGCTGCATAGCGATCGATGTGTGGAGTAATAGTAGTAGATGGAGGTAGGAGTTAGTCTACTAATCTTGGACATGATGCCTATATACATGATCATTGTCTTGGGTATCTTCATAATTATTTGCTTTTCTATCAATTGCCCACCAGTAATTTGTCTACCCAATGTTGTTGTTTTCTTGAGACAAGCCACTAGTGAAATCTCATTTGGGGTCTATTTCACTACCATATACTTCAGATCCATATTGCCAATTGCCTTTTATTTTATTTGCTTCTTTTATTTTCAGATCTATATTATCAAAAACCCAAAATACCTTGCTGCATTTTATTTACTTTTATTTGGATCTATCAATATACTATAATTTTATCCTATCCTTACGTCACTTTTGGCACCGCTACGAAAGGGATTGACAACCCTTTAGCAGCGTCGGGTTGCAAGTATTTGTTATTTTGTGAAGGTACCATTTACGTGGTGTTGCGTGGTTCTCCTCTTTGGTTCGATAACCTTGGTCTCATCAACGAGGCAAATACCTTACCGTTCTTTATCTTGCATCCTCCCTTATTCCTTGGGGAAACACCAATGCATCTCAAGTGACATCAAAGGAACTTTCTGGCGCCGTTGCCGGGGAGACATCACCAACATCTACCAGGTCCCTAATCACAAATCTCTTCTCCTTGCAATTTAGATTATTTGCCATTTGGCTCTCATTTTCCTCTCCTTCACTTCACAAAAATTTGCCATTTTATCGCCCTCTTTTTTGTTCGTCGTTTTTCTCGTCAGATCTGTTTTGAGTGCAATCGTGTTGCCTAGTCACAATGACTCAAGAGAACACCAAGTTGTGTGATTTCTCCAATACCAACAACAATGATTTTATTAGCACTCTGTTTGGTCCTCCTGCCACTAGTGCGGAGTCTTGTGATACTAATGCCGCTTTGTTGAATCTCGTTATGAAAGATCAATTTTCTGGTACTCCTAATGAGGATGCCGCGTCCCATCTTAACACACTCATGGAATGATGCGATATGCAAAAGAAAAAAAGATGTGGACAATGATATTGTGAAGTTGAAATTATTCTCGTTTTCTTTGCGAGATTGTGCAAAAATTTGGTTCTCTTCTTTGCCTCGCAATAGTATCGATTCTTGGGATAAGTGCAAAGATGCCTTTATTACTAAGTATTTTCCGCCTGCGAAAATTATTTCCCTTAGAAACCATATCATGAATTTGAAGCAACTTGAACATGAGCATGTTGCACAATCTTGGGAAAGGATGAAATTAATGCTAAGGAATTGCCCAACTCATGGGCTAAATCTTTGGATGATCAAACAATTTTTTATATGGGATTGAATTTAGTTTCTCGAAATATTTTGGACTCCACTGCGGGTGGTACTTTTATGGAAATTACTTTGGGTGAAGCCACCAAATTGCTTGATAATATTATGGCAAATTATTCACAATGGCATCGAAAGAGCTCCTACTAGTAAAAAGTTAATTGGTTGAAGAAATTTCTTGTTTGAGTGAAAATTTGATGCTATTATGAAATTGGTTGCTAATAAAAGTGCCCTATTGATTTTAATGATGTGCCTTAGTCTACTTTCATTGAGAAAAATTGTGATGCCATAGATCTGAATTTTATCTCATGAAACAATTTCAATAACAATGCTTATAGAGGTAATATTAATCCTAGGCCTTTTCTAGTAATTTCTCTAATAATTATGGTAATTCCTATGGTAATCCTTCTTATAATAATAATAGGAACACCTATGATCTTGAGAATAATATTAAATAATTTATCAATACTCAAAAAGTTTTCAATGCTACAATAGAAGAAAAGTTGAATAAGATTGACGACATGTCTATAAGTATTGATAGAATTTCTCATGATGTAGAAAATCTCAAGATGAAAATTTTTGTGCCTAAGGTTGATGAATCAATTAAGGCTCTTTATGTTTCCATGGATGAAAGTAAGAAAAGAACCGCTATGCTTAGATCTAGAAGAGAATATTTAGAAAACGCATGTTCTAGTGATTGCTTTCATAAAAGTGATGAAGATCTTAAAATGATTGGTGTTTATTCTATTGATTCTTTGTTTAGTAAAATTAAGATTGATAATAAAGGGACTGAAGAAGAGTCAGAATTTAGCTAGAAGGCATCCCGATAATTGGAGGTGAAAATCTTGTTGAGAAAATTGATAAAGTTGGTCTCAAGAGGTCAAAACTTTAACTAGTGATGTGCCCACTCTTTTGGATTACAAAGACTTTAATTTTGATAGTTGTTCTTTGATTGATTGTATTTCTTTGTTGCAATCCATGATAAATTCACCCCATGTTTATGAACAAAATAAAGCTTTTATTAGACATATTGTTGATGCTATAGTGAAAGCTTTAGAAGAAAAGTTGAAATTAGAGGTTTTAGTTCCTAGAAAATTACATGATGAATAGGAACCTACTATCAAAGTCAAGAATTATGAGTGTTTTGCTTTATGTGACTTGGGTGCTAGTGTTTCTAGAATTCCAAAATATTTATGTGATGTGGTTGGTCTTACCCGATATTGAAGAGTGTTCTCTAAATTTGCACTTGGCGGTTCTACTATTAAAAATGGGAAAAGTTTGTTTTGCCACTCTAGTTTTACCAACTTTGTTTATGCCACTCTAGAATTTGACATCTCACTTTTGCCACTCTTAGCTTTTGACAATACATCACAAATGCCATTCCGTGGCAAAATGATTATTTTCATTTCACTTTTGCCACTCTTAGCTTTTGACATGTATCACAATTGCCACTCTAAATTTTTGCTTTTGCCACGAAATGGAAAAAGTGATACATTGTCAAAAGCTAAAAGTGGCAAAAGTAAATATCAAATCTAAATTGGCATAAACAAAGTTGGCAAAAACTAAAAGCAAAAAGTTTTCCATTAAAATCTATGGGAAGAATTAATGATGTTCTTATTCTTGCAAATAGGAATTATGTGTCCATAGATTTTTACTGTTCTTGATATTGATTGCAATCCGTCTTGTCCAATTATTCTTGGTAGACCTTTTTACGCTTTCTGAGTGCCGTGATTGATATGAAAAAGGCAATATTAAATTTCAATTTCCACTAAGAAGGGTATGGAACATTTCCTAGAACTAAAATTAAGCCACCATATGAATCAATAATTAGGGCATCTTATGGATCTAGAAATAAAGATGACAATACTTGAATCCTTGCATTATGCCTATCTAGGGCGTAAAGCGATAGCGCTTGTTGGGAGGCAACCCAATGAATAAAATTTATTTTGTCTTTTCTTTCTGTTCTTGACCGATTCTGTTTTGTTTTGTTATGTTCTTGTTTTGATGATTCTATGGTTTCCTTTGAAGAGTTTTGCCATGGAAAAGTTATATCGGTAGATATAATACAATAACAAAATATGAATGGGTTTGCAACAATACTTATAGTAGTGATTTGCTTTCTTATACTAACGGATCTCACGAGGTTTTGTTGAGTTTTGTGTGATTGAAGTTTTCAAGTTCTGGGTGAGATCGCGATGGATGAAGGAATAATGATTAGCAAAAGGCTAAGATTGGGGATGCCCGAGGCACCCCAAGATAATATTCAAGATGGATCAAGCAACTATGCTTGTGGATGCCCCCTAGTGGCATCCCCTCTTTCTTCTAACAACCATCGGTATTTTACTTGGAACTTTATTTTTATTCATCACATATTATGAGTTTTGCTTGGAGCGTCTTGTATGATATGAGTCTTTTGTTTGTTTTCTTTTTAATTTATAATAAGCATCCTTTCTATACACACCTATGTTGGAGTGCCAATTTATGCTATGTTTCCTCCTATCCTTCACTTCAATTTTAGAGCCTTGGAATTGCTCTAGTGCTTCACTTATACCTTTTGAGCATTACGTCCTTTGTTATCTTTTAAGAAATTCTCTCATGCTTCACTTAGATTATTTTGAGAGAAAAGAAATATGATGCCCATGTTCTTCACTTATATTTGTTTGAGCTTATTAAAATCAACATATGAAACTAGTTCCAAAGTGATAGATATCCAAGGAGGATATAATAAAACTTTCATGAAGATCATTGGACAAAATAAACTTGATTCCTTGTAATAGTTTTGAGATATGATGATAGTGATATGTGAGTCATGTTGATGACTAATTATGCTTTAGTAAGAATATTGGTGTTAAGGTTTGTGATTCCCTATGCAAGCACGAAAGTCAATAGTTATGTAATGAAATTACATCCTACTTATAGTGCATTATTGATTATTAGTTATGCTTAATGCTAAGCTTATGAGATTTTTAGTTTCTTGGTTGGATGCTTCTCAATCTTTTGCTAGCCTTCATTTGCACTAAGTATGATCATTACTTGTGCATACAAAATCCTTTGAACCTGTTTTTCCCACATGAGTCCACTATACCTACCTATATGCGGTATTATTTTGTCGTTCTAAGAAAATTTGTATGTGCCATCTCTAATTTTCAAAATAAATTTCTCTTTTGTGTGCTCGTACCGCTCATGAAACAGTAGGGGGTGGCTGATATGTTTCCATGCTAGATGTGTTATTCTCAAGATGAGTGTTTATTCACTTGTCATTGCGAAATGCGACAAAGGTATTAGGGATGCCCAGTCCCGAAATGAAAAATGAATTTACTTTATGGTGTCAAATGATAAATTCCTTGGAAAGTGTTGGTATGGAAGGCACCCGTGGATACGGCTACCCATGGAAAGTGAAAGTATGGTGGGAAAAGGAATAAACTTTATTTTCTTTTTGGGAACCACCTATAATATATCTAGCATGGAAATATTGGGAACTACTCGATCGTTTTCGTTGACAGGAAAAGCATGCCACCCAAAATGGTTTATCTCTATCTTTTTTGCTTTGAGCTCTAGCACCTCTACAAATCCCTACTTCCCTCATGAAGACCCTTGTCGAGGACATCTGCAGGGCGCGTGAGCCCCCACCTGCCAAGGCTCCACGGTCGTTCAACACAGACCAGTCAACCCCTTGACAAAGCGAGGCACCTCGTGGCAATGTGCAGCTTCGAGGCCAACTCGGCAAGCACTGCGTGGTGGCATGCAGATCTTTGTGAAGACTCTTTCACCGCACCAACTCAGCAGAGAGCCAGCTAGCATGGCGTTGCCGCCTAATCGGCTTGGGGCAGCGTCGAGCAAGATGGGCGACAGCAGACCTGACGAGCTTCCTTGCCATGCCCAACAAAGTGAGAGAACACGTCGGTGGCGCATTAAATGTGTTTGTCCTCACGGTGCCCGGGGTAGACTTGTATATAGCACAAACTTTCCACCTCCTGTGTGCCTTTATGGCGACCGCTTTGACTATAAAAGGGCCGAAGCATCTTTGGAGGAGGATTCGGACTTCTTGGACCCTGCACCCTTTACCTAATCCAAGAACACCGGATAAACACAAACCGGGAGGAGGTATTATGCATCACTTGTGGCCCGAACTGGATAAATTCCCCGTGTTGACCTTCTAGACCCGCTCTTTCCGTAGCCGCGCCGCCAACCATAGAAGGATTACAGCGATCCCATAGGTGTCGTTCCACCGACATCTTTGGCGCGCCGACTAGAAGCGCAAGCTATGAAAATCCGGTTTGGAAGTTGGTGCATCGACTTCATCATCACCATGGCCCCCAAGAAAAAGGGATCCTGGCGATCGCGTCGTCCGGAACCGGCCCATCCGCGCCCGGTAGCGGCAAGCGACCGGGTGGCCTCGGATAGTGCGGAGGCGTGGCGCGAGAATCCACGACACTTTGGCAATCGGAGCTAAGCGGCGGCGTTGTTCGGGTCCAAAGCGGCGAGTTGCGCGCGCTGGGTCAAGGAGGTCCTTGCTTCCACACGGCGCGACAACCTCTGGCGCCCTAGGCGGCACCCGCACCACGGCCTTCCAGGCCGCGCGTGATGGCGACACGCGACACGAGCTCGAGGCACCACCACGGGAAGAGCCACATGTGCCACTCTCGGGATGCACCAGGCCGACATGCGCACCGGCGCCGGCCCGAGCGGCGTGCAACCGCGAGACGTGATAGAGCTCCTTCTAACTTAGTTAGAAGTCGGGCGCGTCATAGTCCCGCAGCTTCGCCGCCGTCCATGCCAGTGACGCGGCACCGCGTTTGCTGCTCCTCGACTTCCCCACGATGCGGGCTTCGGCAGTGGAGGCCACCATCCAAAGCCTCATCGGCCGCTAACAAAACGAGGCGCTCCTAGCGGTACCCTCATGCGGCGTTCACGCCGAGCTGGTGCATGCCGGCGGTGGGAGGACCGAAGCGCTGTGACAGCGTTTCCTAGCGTCGTCCGTCCGCGAACCGCTGCAACCAACCGAGTTCTTGGAGGCGAGCTCGGGGAAGGCGCTTCGAACTACCATCGGCGGCGGCGGGAAGCCGCCATCAATCGGATAGGTGTGCGGGGCCTGCTATGGACCACCTAGCGCCGGGGGCTCTGGCGACCTGCCTTACGGTGGGTTATGCGGCCTTTACTCGAGAGTTGCGGCGGTTCGGTGGCCCTCCACCGCCGCGTTCAAGCCTGATTTGGGGAAAAGTACAACAGCAGGACTCACCCGTCGGAGTTCCTCGGCATCTACACCATCGCGATGCAAGCTGCGGGGCTCGCGGCGACAAGGTGCTTCGCCAACTACTTTCGTTGGTGCTTAAGCCCAGCGTCATGTCGTGATTGATGCACGCGATGGATTCCATCTCTTCTGGTTGGATCGTACCCGCGAGTTTGTTGGCGCCTTTACGGAGCCACCAAGCTCTGGCGGAAAGTGATTGCATGGCATCCCCTAGAAGGATGGCGAGAACCTGTAAGTACATCAAAGGTTCAGGCGTGTGCGATACACCATCCCAAATGTTCATCTACGCTTGTGTCATCGGTCGTTCCATCGAAACGTCGCAAAAGTAAAAGCGTGAAGAGTGGCGATGAACAAGGTCAAGGATGTAGCCGAACTTTATGTTACGGGTGATAGATGTCTTTCGGGCTGAGGAAGGAAGAAGTAACCAGCGAGGGCGCTGGCGCGAAACCGACTCCACGGACGAAACACGCCACCCGGCGAAGAAGGGTCGGCGTCATAGCGAGGAACCGTAAGGGCAAGATTGTGCTTGCCATTTAGGGATCTGGCGACCCAGCGCCGCCAAGAAGGCCAGGTTGGCGACCCGGCAAGGAGGTTGCGGGTGCGCCGCCTCCGGGCCTTGGCGGCTGCCGACAAGCCGAGGAGGCTCGACAAGCGATCTTGCAAGATCCACGCACCAAGGGCCATGACCTTGAGCTGCCGACAGGTTGAGCTGCTGCGGAAAAGCAAAAAGTTGAATATGAAAGTCGGGACAAGGAGAAGGGTCGGGATGGTCTGAGGGTCCGTCAAGAAGCATGGCGTCAAGGAGGTTGGCAAAGATAATCAACAAGAGAGGCCGCCCGGACGCGACAAGAAGGAGGACATGGTGATCATGGCGAGGCGAGGACGAGTCCGTGACACGCAATTCGGCTCTGAGGCCATGTGCATCGGCGGTGGCGCCTCGGCGCACCTCTCACCACCAAGCTGAAGCGGTGGGCGTGAGGTCCTGCGGCGGAAGCCATCATTCGATGCCTGAAGCCCTGAAGTGGTCCATGCGCCCATCATTTTTACACCAAGGATCACCCTGATTGCACAAGCTGCGGTCGGATGTTTGCGTTGTTTGTTTCACGAACAATACACAACCTCAAGGTGACAAAAGTGTTGGTTGGCCAGTGCGGCGGTCTAAATTGATCTCGCCATTGTGATCAAGAAGCTGCAATTCTGATGGAGATCTCGAGGAGGCGGAGCGCGTTTCAAGGGTCAACCGGGAAGGAGTCGGCGAAAGGTAAATCACGCTGCCCATTATGTTTGGGGAGCTGAACTATAGGGACGAGAGAAGGTCGTTTTGATGTCGCCAAGATCCCTTTACGTACAGCAGGATCCTTGGCATGCGTAGCCAGCCAAGTTCATGGCGTCACCTCGCCTACAACATGGTGGAGTACGAGGGATTGCTTGCCGGTCTCAGGATCGCGGCAGACCTCGGAATCAGGAAGCTCATCATCAGAGGTGATTAGCAGCTCGTCGTTAAGCAAGTCAACAAGGATTACCAAGCCCGTTGATGGAGGCCTACGTGGATGAAGTGAGGAAGTTGGAAGAGCGTTTTGACAGATTGCAAGCAGAGCATGTTCCCCAAGCGGAGAACAGCATTGCGACAACTTTGTCGAGCGGCGCTGCCCAGTTGCACTGTGGAACCAGGTACCTTTGTGCTTCAATTAACTCAACCGTCCATCGAGCCATCAGCAGGACAGAACAAGCGATGGAAGATAGGCCCTGGCAAGTAATTTCCCACTGAGCTCCAAGGAGCCTCCAGCAAGGACGTTGCCGGGTGCCCCGAGCCTGCCGAAGAGCTGCAACCCCCGGCAGAGCCTCAAGCTCGACCGTGAAAGCGATTGCCCTTACGGCCGAAGGTGTGCCTTTAATCCTTGCCGTCAAGCCTCAGGATCCGGCATGGGCACAACACACCGTCCGTTTCCTCCAAACAGGGAAGCTCCCTGAGGAACAAGAAGAAGCAGAGAAAGTAGCCCGTCGGTCCAGCATGTACTATTTTGTGGATGATGCCCTATACATAAGGAGACCAAATGGCGTGAAGTTGAAGTGCATTCCTCGGGAAGACGGATTGAGGGTGTTGGCAGAGATACATGGAGGCATGTGTGGCTCCCACATAGGGTCGAGTACTTGCGAAAAAGCATTCGGTAAGTTTCTCCTAGCCCACGCTCTCTAGGATGCAACTACCCTAGTAACCAAGTGTGAGCGTGCAGTTCCATTCAAAGCTTCATCAACCAGCCCAAGCTCTTTAGACAATCCCTCTTTTTGGCCATTTTGATGCAGGGGCTCGACATCTTGGGCCCCTTTTCCGCGTTGTTAGGGGTTTGAGTACTTATGCGTCGCGATCGACAAGTTCACAAAGTGTATGGAAGTGGAACCGGTGAGAAGGTGCGACACAATCAGCCGTCAAGTTCTTCAAGGGGCTAGTCTGCGTTTTGGTGTGCCCATGAGTCATCACCGACAACGACCACGCGGTTCACAAGCCGCACCTTCATGCAGATACATTCAAGACCTCGGCGGCAAGGTCTGTTTTGCTTCATTGCACATCCGAAGTAGCGGCCAGGCGGGGAGGCGAATCTGAGAAGTGCAGCGAGGCCTCAAGACTAGGACTTTTGAAAAGCTGCACAAATGAGGAAGGCCTTTGGGTTGATGAGTTGCCAGCAGTTCTTTGGTCGATCGAGCGACACCGTCGAGCTCTTGGCGGACACCCTTTGCCACGGTTTCAGGCGAAGCGATTCTCCCCACGGAACTCATATCTGGTGCGCCTCGAGTGCTCGCTTATGATGAGCTTGAGCAAGAGCAGTTGTGCCAAGAGGATCACGATGCTCCTTGGGAAGATCGTCTTGAGACTCTTGTGTGAGCGCTCACTACCAGCAGGCCTGCGCGCTATCATAACCGCAAGGTTCACCGGAAGCCTTGAGAAGGAGACCTTGTTCTTAGGCGGATTCAATCCGCCAGAATTCAAACAAGTTGATCTTTGAAGTGGGAGGCCCTTATTGGGTATCTGAGTCACCGGGCCGGCAGCGATCCTACTGGAGACCTAAGATAGCATTCGGTGAGCAATTCCTGGAATATCGAACATCTTTGCAAGTTTTACCCTAAAGGCGCGGTTCTTGGGAGCCTCGGCAACCCCATTTTATACTAACCTTGCCGACAAGGCATGTAACCCTATGTAAAGAGCGGTAGCGGACCTTGTCTTGATCGGGAAAGAATCCCTTAGTATGTATAGTTTCTTGTCGATTTCCATGTTTATGTGTATACGTATATGCATGCTTGTCTAGAGTCTTGTCTGCTTTTGATTCAATAAATGTTAGTTAGCCACCGGCAAGAAGTCGAGAAGACCGCTTGACGCAGCAGACCCGATCAAACAAAGCAGATAAAGTTTACCTCTTGCCAATTCGTGTTTGTAACCTATGACTTGTGCATTAGAAAACCTCGCCACTCTTCTTTAAAACCGGTGCTCCCATTTCTGGCCCGAACACTTTGCTTGGTCGGAGTAGTCATAGTAGCCCTTCTTTGAAAGGAGGTGGATGGGGGCTGGACCCTTTTGTGTAACCGGCGGATATGATTCTTGGCGGGCATAAAGGGTGCCGGCAGAACAGCTTCTTGGGAGGACTCATTTATTTACATTAAGGAGGCATTTCGCCTCTACGAACGAGCATCGTGTGCGGGTTCTGGCAAGGCTAGACTTTTTCATTAACATGCTGATGCAAAACGAGAGGTTCTGAGGACACAAGCATGGGCTCGAGAGATTACATTATCTAGAAATAAAGATTTGGCAAGTGCCTTATAGCGCCCGGATTCGATCGCCCGGTGTACGCGGTTATTACGCCGTCATTGCCATGTCATGTGCTTGCGTGTTGCACTTTGCCATGTCATCATATGCATTTCATATCATGTCATCATGTGCATTTCATTTTGCATATGTGTTACGTCTCATGCATCAGAGCATTTTCCCGTTGTCCGTTTGCAATCCGGCACTCCTATCTCTCCGGCGCCCCTTTTACCTCTTTTCATGTGCGGGTGTCAAGCGGTCTCGGAATGGACGAGGTTTGTCAAGCGGCCTCGGTATAGCACCGATGAACCGCTGTCAAGTTTCGTGCCATTTGGAGGTCGTTTGGTACTCAGCAGTTAGCAGGGTAACCATAAAAGCCTCTTTGTTGCAGCCCAACTCCCTTTCTAAGTGGCCCAAAACCCACCTAACTCCCTCCATGCTCTCGGTCGTTTGATCACGATCGCGTGGCGAAAACCGCACCTCATTTGGACTCTCCTAGCTCCCTCTACCTATATATATCCTCCCCCTCGAAAAATCGCGGATGATTCCCCTAACCTAGTCTCCTTCTTCCTCCGCGCGAGACGCGTCCACACCCGCGGACCGTCCGCCCCTCGCCCCAGCGCCAATCAGCGCCTGCCACGTGTCCCTCGTCGCCCGCCGCCCCGCCCGCCCAGCTGAGCCAGCGGGAAACCTTTCGGCCCAATCCGCCGCCGCCCGGACCAGCGCCGCCCGCCGTCCGGCCCCAGCGGCGCCCGCCGCCGCGCGCCCAGCGCGCCCGTCCGCCGCCAGCGCCGCCCGCCTCGCCCGCCGCCCGCGCTTCCAGCGTCGCCCACCGTAGCGCCTCGCCCGTCGCCTCTCCCGTCTCGCCTCGCCTCGCCCGGCGCCCGGTCCCCACCTCCGGCCGCCGCCGCCGTACGCGCCGCCCAGCACCTGCGCCGAGCCCGGCCGCCATATAGCCGCCGCGCCGGCCAGTCGCGCCCGCAACCGCCGCCTCCTCCAGCGCCCGGCTGCCGCCCATCTCCTCTCGCCGCGCGGCCTCGCGCGCCCCTAAGCCTCGAGCTTCGCCGGAACTGCCGCCTCGCCGGAGTTCGGCTCGGTCGGATCCGTCCAGGTGGGGCGAGATCACGGGGTCGAACAAACGCACCAGCGCTGACGGATCCTCCGTCCGCACCTTCCGTCCGTTGACTTTCCGGAGGTGAAATTTCATCTAAGTCCCGAAATCTGCAGTAACTTTGTTGCATTTTCATCGCATCATATCTCTGTCATCGTTGCTCCATTTTGCGCGTGTAATATGTCAAAATGTTCGCCTCGAAGAGTAGATCATTCCATCTCATTGCATCATTTTCATTTGAGCTCATCTTGATGCCCGAAATGCTGTTGGAAAAGTGCTATGTGATGTTAGTTTCAGATTTTATCAGAACTTGCACTTTTGTCATTTTGCCATGATTGATGTGTGCACCCTATGGACTTGAGTCCTACATGTGTTTTGTAATATGTTATGCCATCTTTCCAGTGGTGCTTGCTATGTATTTTTGTGATCAATGTGGTGACTAGCACAAGCATGCAAACTAGGTGTCTTGATGTTGCTGATTTCAGCCCTGTTTTGCTGATATTTTGATGCCATGTTAACTTGATGCTACGAGAGATCCATTCATATTTTGAGATACTTCAGTAAGGATTTTTGGTAAACATGTCTTGCTATATCCATCCATGCCCTTGTTTGCAATTATGGAGTGCTCTAGCTTGAGTCAATCGAGCTCTACTTTTGCTATCAAATGTTTCTGGCAGATTGTTTACATGTTATTCAATTTTGCCAAGCTTGTTGTGGTTGATCCATTATATGCTATGTTATTGTTCTTGCCATGTATGTCTTCTATGACATGTCTTCTTGATGTGTATGCTTTGTTTATCATATAAGGCTCTGTAGTGAGTGCATTGAGCTTGTAAACATGCCTACTTGTTATCAGTTTTGACATGTCATGTTGCTGAATCTATTAGCGATACTTTCGATATTGACATGGGTGTTACTATATTTTCTGATCCTTTTGGCTTATGGTCAGTAAGGGACTTTTGTTCTATGCAATTAGTAGATTCATGTTATGCCTTTGTTTGCCATGATAATTTCCTGTAACATGTTGTTTCATAGCTCTAAATATTGCAACCTGATGTTATTTCTGCCAATGCTGAAACTGTTATTAGTTGCAATCTTGCCATGTGTTTTGAGCATGTTCTAGTCATTTCTGGAGATAGCTCAGTGCTCATGTTTTGTAATGCTTTACCTGTACATCATGCCCACGCCTTTTGTTTTTATGTTGAGGTGCTGTAGCATGTTGTTTTGATGCTTACAATATGCCTACTTGCTGTTTATGGACAGATTGTTGTCATAACTTGTATAGGGTGTTTGTGTTGAACCGTTGCTCCGTTTTGAGTGTGCTCTATATGAAACTTGCTTGATTTTGCATGTAGTTTCATATTATCATGTTGGATCCTTGTTTTGAGGTGTTTTCTTGATGTTTGTGTGCATTTTGCATCAATGCCATGTTTAACTTGTTTTGCTCATATCTTCTAGGCGTAGCTCGAATCTAATGAACTTTATATGTAACTTGACTAGAATTTCGTGTAGATCATCGTGGTGCATCTTAACTTGCTGTTTAACAACTTGAACATAAGGTTTATTCAGATCTGGACCAATTTCGAAATTTGCATATGAGGACTTAGGAATTGTTATAGGTTGTTCGGCCTCATTTAAACTTGCCTTGATGTGTTGCTCTTGTTTGCATCATCTCTTTCCATGAGTAGCTTCATGTAGATTTGTCATGCATCATGCTTGTTGTGCATCATGTCTTGTTCATGTGTGGAGTGTTTACCATGTTGTGTGCTTCTTCTTGTTAGTTCCCGTTTCGTTGCGATCGTGAGGATTCGTTCGTCTACGCTTGGTTCGGCTTCATCCGTTCATCTTATTAATGGACTCGTTCTTCTTCCTTGCGGGATTTCAGGCAAGATGACCGCTACCCTGGATCTCACTACTATCATTGCTATGCTAGTTGCTTCGTTCTTCGCTATCTTTGCGTTACCTATCACTTCTTTGCTCAAGCCATCCCAAATTGCCATGTCAGCCTCTAACCTTTTGCACCCTTCCTAGCAAACCGTTGTTTGGCTATGTTACCGCTTTGCTCAGCCCTCTTATAGCGTTGTTAGTTGCAGGTGAAGATGAAGTTTGTTCCTTGTTGGAACATGGAGATGTTGTTCCTTGTTGGAACATGTTTACTTGTTGGGATATCACAATATATCTTATAATATTAATGCATCTATATACTTGGTAAAGGGTGGAAGGCTCGGCCTTATGCAGGTGTTTTGTTCCACTCTTGCCGCCCTAGTTTCCGTCATATCGGTATTATGTTCCCGGATTTTGCGTCCCTAACGGTCGGGTGATTTATGGGACCCCCTTGACAGTTCGCTTTGAATAAGACTTTTCCGGCAAGGCCCAACATTGGTTTTACCATTTGCCTCACCTATGCCCTTTTTCCTTGGGTTTCGGGCCGAGGTCATCTTTATTTAGCCCCGGGCGGTGCTCCTTCAGTGTTGGTCGAACGAGGCAACCTTCTTGGGGCCACTGCAGGGCCTTCGAGGGTTGGTTTTACTCGTAGCTTGACTTATCCGGTGTCTTGCTGAGACCGAGTCGTCGACTCCTATCGGATTTGTCGGCACATCCAGGCGGCTTCTTTGGTCTTGTTTTATTCTGTGAAATGTCTTGTGGCAGGATTCGAGACGATCGGGTTTTCCGGGAGAAGAATATCCTTCGTTGATCGCGAGAGCTTATCATGGGCTAAGTTGGGACACCCTGCAGGGTTTGAACTTTCGAAAGCCGTGCAGCGGTTATGTGGCAGATGGGAATTTGTTAATGTCGGTTGTAGAAAACCGAAGTTGATCTCAATTAAAATACACCAACCGTATGCGTAACCGTGAGTGTCTCTTTTGGGGGTTGATCGAGAGGAGAACACGGTTTACGTGTTATGTTTGGCGTAAGTAGGAGTTCAGGATCACTTCTTGATCATTACTAGTTGACGACCGTTCCTTTGTTTCTCTTCTCGCTCTCATTTGCGTATGTTAGCCACCATATATGCTTAGTCGCTGCTGCGACCTCACCACTTACCCCTTCCTTTCCCTTTAAGCTTTGCTAGTCTTGATACCCATGGTAATGGGATTCTGAGTCCTCGTGGCTCACAGATTACTACACCACCGATTGCAGGTACAGGTTTGCGATGATCATGGCGTGAGGCGATGTTTGCTTGTGTTGGAGTTCTTCTTACGCTTCTTCTTGATCGGGGATAGGTTTGGTCGGCGGCACAGGCTAGCGAGGTGGATGTCGTTTGAGTTTACATTTATGTTTCATCCGTAGTGGGATGTTGATCTTGTATATGATGTTGATGTATTCTTGTGGCATTTGTGCCTTTTGTATGTATCCTATGTATTATGTAATGTTGATGTAATGATATCCACCTTGCAAAAGCGTTTCAATATCGGGTCTATCCTTGGTGGGACCGTCGAGTTCCTTTTGGATAGGATGCATATTAGGCGTTCTAAGTTAGTATCGAGCCGACCCTAAGTGGTTACGGATGGTTCGCGGACAGGTGCGTGGTCATGTTGTTCATAGCGTTTGTGACCCGTCGTGGCACCGACATGGCACATGTGCGGACTGGAAACCGCAGACGTTTGTGCCAGAGGAGCGTTCACTGTGGCCGACGAGGGCGTCGGTTCCTCTGAGTGGGGGTGTATGTGATAGCTTTGGCTTATTAGGGATGATAGACTACTCATATCAATAAGGAATTCCTTCTTTTCGGGAGCCCATTGGACGAGAACTCAAAGTTAAGCGTGCTCAGCTTGGAGTAGTGTCGGGATGGGTGACCAACAAAGAAGATTGCTCCGGAGTGCGCCGCAGTGAGGACAAAGTCTTGAGAAAAGACTAAATATTGATCTGTGGGGCAGTCTAGATCCCGCCGAATGCGACCACCGGCGGGTGTGTCAGGCGTTTCTTTTAAATCTTGTCCGTTCCCGGAGATTCATGGTGCTAGCTTCGTTGTTATCCTATCTAGTTGTTTCGGTTGTGCAATTCTTTTCATCCATCCGGAGTATTTCAGGAGTTGCGTTCCGTCGCCAATCATAAAAGCCATATTTTCAGAAGATTTCGTCGTTCTAAGTTTTCAAAGTCGTTGTACAATTATTCTATATCCGTGCCCCTTCGTTCATCTCAATATTCTTCCGGTGCTGCGTTCAAGCATTCATTAATCAGTTCGCGATCTCTTCGATCTCTTTTCTCTAAATTCCCTCAAGTATCTTCGTGCTTTTCTAATTCTTCCCGGTGATTATTTCTTTTTCATCAGTCATTTTCGAATTCTTACGGTGGGTCATTCAAGATTCTTTTTCTTCGATTATCATATTAATCCATTCGTTCTTTTCAACCTACCGGTGATTCATGAAGACCTTCTCAAGTTTGCGATATGTCACTTCTCAATTCTTTTTCAAGAAGATTAAGTAGTTTGCAAATCCATTCTTGGTCATCAATTTAATTTGATGAAGGATAAGCATACAATAAATCTTATTCTTATTTCATCCAAGTGATTAATCTTTTTCTTCGGAGTTTGTTCTTGAGGAATAAATTCTAGTTCCAAGTGTTTTCATCTTTTCTTATCCGGAGTTCAGTTTTCTCGGCCATTTCGTCGGAACCTCCATCTAAATCATCATAATGCTCATCTTATTCTTTCATCCTTCAATTTTATCTCATCATCTTTTGTTACGGAGTTTTTCATGGTGGTTCTTCATGATTTAATTCATTTCTTCAAGAGCTCATCAAGATTTTGTTGGTAGAGTTCGAATATCTTTTCTTCTCGCGTCTCGAAGTGCAATTAATTCTCCGTATTTCTTTTGAAGTGGAGTTTTGCATTTCTTCGTTCTTCTCAGCTATTCAATCTTTTCGCTTGTGGTGGTTATCACCTTATAATTTGAGAGGTTATCCATAAGTCCACATCAAGCTTATTCGCTTCGTTGTTGATTTTCTCAACAACTCCGGTCAATCCTTCCTTCTAAGTTCTTTTCATTCAAATTCTTTCAATTCTTTCCGGAGGCTTTGCGTTGTTCATCTCGTCAAGTGCCATCCCATCTTGTGAAGTTCTTGTTCTATAATTTCCATTTTTAACGGAGTGCTTTGAGTATATCGTGTTTTCCATGAGCATTTGATTCTCGTCATTCTCGTCGTTCCTATCTTTTCTCGAGTGCTCTCGATTCTTTGATTCTTATCTTGAGTTCTTGTTTCACCTCAACCCTTTTCCCTTCCGTCTCGGTCCTAAGATCTCGGGGCGAGATCTCTTGTTAGTGGAGGAGTGTTATGCGCTTGATTCGATCGCCCGGTGTACGCGATTATTCGCCGTCATTGCCATGTCATGTGCTTGCGTGTTGCACTTTGCCATGTCATCATATGCATTTCATATCATGTCATCATGTGCATTTCATTTTGCATATGTGTTCGTCTCATGCATCGAGCATTTTCCCGTTGTCCGTTTTGCAATCCGGCACTCCTATCTCTCCGGCGCCCCTTTTACCTCTTTTCATGTGCGGGTGTCAAGCGGTCTCGGAATGGACCGAGGTTTGTCAAGCGGCCTCGGTATAGCACCGTGAACCGCTGTCAAGTTCGTGCCATTTGGAGGTCGTTTGGTACTCAGCAGTTAGCAGGGTAACATAAAAGCCTCTTTGTTTGCAGCCCAACTCCCCTTTCTAAGTGGCCCAAAACCCACCTAACTCCCTCCATGCTCTCGATCGTTCGATCACGATCGCGTGGCGAAACCGCACCTCATTTGGACTCTCTAGCTCCCTCTACCTATATATATGTCCTCCCCTCGAAAAATCGCGGATGATTCCCCTAACCTAGTCTCCTTCTTCCTCCGCGCCGGACGCGTCCATCACCCCGCCGGACACGTCCGCCCTCGCCCAGCGCCAATCAGCGCCTGCCACGTGTCCCTCCGGCCTCCGCCGCCGCTGCCAGCCAGCTGGGCCGCGGGAAGCCCCTTCGGCCCGTCCGCGCCGCCCGGACCCAGCGCCGCCGCCCATCCGGCGCCCAGCGCCCGCCGCCGCCGCCCGGCCAGCGCCCGTCCGCCCGGCAGCGCCGCCGCCCTCCGCCGCCGCCCCGCTCCAGCGTCGCCGGAGCACCGCAGCGCCTCCGCCCGTCGCCTCTCCCGTCTCGCCTCGCCTCGCCCGCGCCCGGTCCCCGCCTCCGCGCCGCCGCCGCCAGCGCGCCGCCGCACACCTGCGCCCGAACCCGACCGCCATAGCGCCGCCCGCCAGTCGCCCGCGCGCCGCCGCCTCCTCCAGCGCCCGGCTCGCCGCCCATCTCCTCCCGCCCGTGGCCGCCGCTCTCGCGCCCGAGCCTCGGCTTCGCCCGGAGGCTGCCGCCTCGCGGTCCGGCTCGGTCGGATCCGTCCAGGTGGGGCGAGATCCACGGGGTCAGAACAAACGCACCAGCGCTGACGGATCCCTCCGTCCGCACCTTCCGTCCGTTGACTTTCCGGAGGTGAAATTTCATCATCCCGAAATCTGCGGTAACTTTGTTGCATTTTCGCCGCATCATATCTCTATCATCGTTGCTCCGTTTTGCGCGTGTAATATGTCAAAATGTTCGTCTCAAAGAGTAGATAATTTATCTCATTGCATCATTTTCATTTGAGCTCATCTTGATGCCCGAAATGCTGTTGGAAGAGTGCTATGTGATGTTAGTTTCTGATTTTTATCAGAACTTGCACTTTTGTCATTTTTGCCATGATTGATGTGTGCACCCTATGGACTTGAGTCCTACATGTGTTTTTTAATATGTCATGCCATCTTTCCAGTGGTGCTTGCTATGTATTTTTGTGATCAATGTGGTGACTAGCACAAACATGCAAACTAGGTGTCTTGATGTTGCTGATTTCAGCCCTGTTTTGCTGATATTTTGATGCCATGTTAACTTGATGCTACCGAGAGATCCATGCATATTTTGAGATACTTCACTAAGGATGTTTTGTTAAACATGTCTTGCTCTATCCATCCATGCCCTTGTTTGCAATTATGGAGTGCTCTAGCTTGAGTCAATCGAGCTCTACTTTTGCTATCAAATGTTTCTGGCAGATTGTTTACATGTTATTCAATTTTGCCAAGCTTGTTGTGGTTGATCCATTATATGCTATGTTATTGTTCTTGCCATGTATGTCTTCTATGCCATGTCTTCTTGATGTATGTATGTAGTTTATCATATAAGGCTCTGTAGTGAGTGCATTGAGCTTGTAAACATGCCTACTTGTTATCAGTTTTGACATGTCATGTTGCTGAATCTATTAGCGATACTTTCGATATTGACATGGGTGTTACTATATTTTCTGATCCTTTTGGCTTATGGTCAGTAAGGGACTTTTGTTCTATGCAATTAGTAGATTCATGTTATGCCTTTGTTTGCCATGATAAGTTCCTGTAACATGTTGTTTCATAGCTCTAAACATTGCAACCTGATGTTATTTCTGCCAATGCCTGAAACTGTTATTAGTTGCAATCTTGCCATGTGTTTTGAGCATGTTCTAGTCATTTCTGGAGATAGCTCAGTGCTCATGTTTTGTAATGCTTTACCTCTACATCATGCCCATGCCTTTTGTTTTTATGTTTAGGTGCTGTAGCATGTTGTTTGGATGCTTGCAATATGCCTACTTGCTGTTATGGACAGATTGTTGTCATAACTTGTATAGGGTGTTTGTGTTGAACCGTTGCTCCGTTTTGAGTGTGCTCTATATGAAACTTGCTTGATTTTGCATGTAGTTTCATATTATCATGTTGGATCCTTGTTTTGAGGTGTTTTCTTGATGTTTGTGTGCATTTTGCATCAATGCCATGTTTAACTTGTTTTGCTCATATCTTCTAGGCCGTAGCTCCGAATCTAATGAACTTTATATGTAACTTGACTAGAATTTCATGTAGATCATCGTGGTGCATCTTAACTTGCTGTTTAACAACTTGAACATAAGGTTTATTCAGATCTGGACCAATTTCGAAATTTGCATATGAGGACTTACGGAATTGTTATATGTTGTTCCGGCCTCATTTAAACTTGCCTTGATGTGTTGCTCTTGTTTGCATCATCTCTTTCCATGAGTAGCTTCATGTAGATTTGTCATGCATCATGCTTGTTGTGCATCATGTCTTGTTCATGTGTGGAGTGTTTACCATGTTGTGTGCTTCTTCTTGTTAGTTCCCGTTTCGTTGCGATCGTGAGGATTCGTTCGTCTACGCTTGGTTCGGCTTCATCCGTTCATCTTCTTCATGGACTCGTTCTTCTTCCTTGCGGGATTTCAGGCAAGATGACCGCTACCCTGGATCTCACTACTATCATTGCTATGCTAGTTGCTTCGTTCTTTCGCTATGCTGCGTTACCTATCACTTGCTGCTCAAGCCATCCCAAATTGCCATGTCAGCCTCTAACCTTTTGCACCCTTCCTAGCAAACCGTTGTTTGGCTATGTTATCGCTTTGCTCAGCCCCTCTTATAGCGTTGTTAGTTGCAGGTGAAGATGAAGTTTGTTCCTTGTTGGAACATGGAGATGTTGTTCCTTGTTGGAACATGTTTACTTGGTAAAGGGTGGAAGGCTCGGCCTTATGCAGTGTTTTGTTCCCTCTTGCCGCCCTAGTTTCCGTCATATCGGTATTATGTTCCCGGATTTTGCGTCCCTAACGAGGTCGGGTGATTTATGGGACCCCTTGACGATTCGCTTTGAATAAGACTTTTCGGCAAGGCCCAACATTGGTTTTACCATTTGCCTCACCTATGCCCTTTTCCCTTGGGTTTAGGAGCCGAGGGTCATCTTTATTTAGCCCCGGGCGGTGCTCCTTCAGTGTTGGTCCGAACCGAGCAACTGCTTGGGGCCACCGCAGGGCAACTTCGAGGTTGGTTTTACTCGTAGCTTGACTTATCCGGTGTGCCTGAGAGACGAATGCGTCGAATCCTATCGGGATTGTCGGCACATCCGAGGCGGCTTTGCTGGTCTTGTTTTATTCTGTGAAATGTCTTGTGGCGGGATTCGAGGACTGATCGGGTCTTCCGGGAAGAATATCCGCCGTTGATCGCGAGAGCTTATCATGGGCTAAGTTGGGACACCCTGCGGGGTTTGAACTTTCGAGCCGTGCCGCGGTTATGTGGTAGATGGGAATTTGTTAATGTCGGTTGTAGAAAACCGAAGTTGATCTCAATTAAAATACACCAACCGTATGCGTAACCGTGAGTGTCTCTTTTCGGGGTTGATCGAGAGGAGAACACGGTTTACGTGTTATGTTTGGCGTAAGTAGGAGTTCAGGATCACTTCTTGATCATTACTAGTTGTGACCGTTCCTTTGTTTCTCTTCTCGCTCTCATTTGCGTATGTTAGCCACCATATATGCTTAGTCGCTGCTGCGACCTCACCACTTACCCTTCCTTTCCTTTAAGCTTTGCTAGTCTTGATACCCATGGTAATGGGATTCTGAGTCCTCGTGGCTCACAGATTACTACACCACCGATTGCGGTACAGGTTTGCGATGATCATGGCGTGAGGCGATGTTTGCTTGTGTTGGAGTTCTTCTTACGCTTCTTCTTGATCGGGGATAGGTTTGGTCGGCAGCCTGGGCTAGCTTGAGGTGGATGTCGTTTGAGTTTACATTTATGTTTCATCCGTAGTCGGATGTTGATCTTATATATGATGTTGATGTATTCTTGTGGCATTTGTGCCTTTTGTATGTATCCTATGTATTATGTAATGTTGATGTAATGATATCCACCTTGCAAAAGCGTTTCAATATCGGGTCTATCCTTGGTGGGACCGTCGAGTTCCTTTGGATAGGATCGCATATTGGGCGTTATGCCTATAATTTAAAAGAAAGATAAGTGCCCGTGATCTCCGTTCTTGCCCTTTCCTCCCAGTGCGGAAGGTGAAGGCAAAAAGGAAGCAATGGGGAAGCAGCTGATGGAGAGCTTGACAAGGAAGACCCTCGGCGAGGCGTGTGGCCGAGGAGGAGGCGGCCGCGATCGGTCGGGTCGGTGTCCTCCACCCAGCGTCCTCGTCGTCATTGTCGCTGTCCTCCTTATCACTCTTGCTCGAGGTGAGGAGTCTGGACTAAGGGTCCTCGGGCATCCGGCCTATTATTAGTGGGCCTGGTGATGGGTTGTGAAGATATGAAGGCCGAAGACTGTACCCGTGGCCGGATGGACTCTACTTGGCGTGGAAGGCAAGCTTGGCGACCAATTATGAAGATTCATTTCTATGTAACCGACTCCATGTAACCCTAGATCTCTCCAGTGCCTATATAAACCGGAGAGCGTAGTCCGGATAGGCGGATACACATTACCATATTCACATAGGCTAGACTTCTAGGGTTTAGCCATTACGGTCTCGTGGTAGATCAACTCTTGTAACACTCATATTCATCAAGATCAATCAAGCGAAGTAGGGTATTACCTCCATAGAGATGGCCTGAACACAGGTAAACATCAGGTCCCCGTCTCCTGTTACCATCGATCCTAGGCGCCTGATTCGGGACACCCTACCGAGATCCGCGGTTTGACACCGACATTGGTGCTTTCATTGAGAGTTCCTTCGTGCCGTCGACGAAAGGTTCAATGGCTTGCCTTGTCCCATCGACATCACCTCTAGGGAGTCGACCCCGGGCGGATCCTCCGGCTGGGTGGCTTCAACATGATCGCCCGTTCGGCCGTCGGGCGGAGATGACCTCTCGGGCCGCCGAAAACCCCGCCGCATCAACACCAAACACTCCAGCGGATGGATCCGCGAGTTTCCGTCCTTAAGCGGCGCTGAATCGCGCCGCCGCTTTGTGAATCGCCACAGATTACGATCGGATCGGGCCTAAAACCAATCAGGAGAAATCAAAACTCCACGGTCACCCATCGGATAGCGGTAGTCGAGGAGCGGGCGGTGAGTCTTCTTCTATGGCGAAGATAGACTATATCCGGATCGCCGATCGGGAAGAACGGATACCCACCGGTGAAAGGATTGGCCAGCCTTCCGAACATAGAATGGACGGCGGTCCTAAACAATCGAGAAGATACTCCGGGGCCGGCCGGCAAGTCTGGAGGCTCTCCGGACTCGGATAATCGATCAGGTCAGGGTTGGATTAAATTCCACCCACCCACCCGGATATAGGCGCTCTCATAAGCATAAAGCAGCAGTCTTGGAAGCGGTCCACCACTTACGGGCGATTCCTCCTTGCAAAGGACAAGGTAAAAGATTGCCGTGGCGAGGATGCTATATCGGTGTTACGCAAAAATACGCAGACGAAGGAATCCTTAACGCCATCAATCGCCGTCGCATATTAAAATTTCTTGACATAGCAACCATCGTACAAAGGTATTGTGCAATGGAAAGCACCGGAAAACTCGGGCAGCTCGTTTAAAAGCACGGCGCTACCCAGCCCTCGTCGAACAAAAGAACACACCCTCTACGGACTTCTTACCCAACAGCAAAAGAAATCAAAACCCATTATGGGGCGTGGAACCGTTACGGAAGGATGGCTCGATGGGCCATGCATGTTGAATACTCCGACAAGTGGCCAAGAAGCGGCGAGATATCCTCACCAAGAATACACGAACAACACCCCGAGCGACAACCCAATCTTGGCGGTCTTCAAGACATTCACCTCAAACAATAGGCGCAAAAGGCACTCCATGAACTGGCGAAGTCTGCCAAATCGCAGCAAAAACCCTTGGAGCAAGCGCCGGCGTTGCAGGGCAGGGGTACCAGACTTTGCACTGCTGGCTGCTGGCGTGGCTCAAGGGGTGGCCCAGCCACGACCCATCTTCATCGGCACAAGCTCAAGACCCTCGCGAGGCCCAAGCCTCATGAGGCGGGACGACAAGCTTCCTCGAGCACGGCCTCATCGGTGGCTCGCGAGGCGGAGAGATCAAGCGGGGTACCTCACGAGGTGCCCATGGCATAAGCCATGATGACCAAAGGCGCGGCGAGCGCCAGCCAGCCTTGATGTCCTCATTTCCTCTTTGGTGCAAAGGAGGCAGCGCGGAGAAGTATCAAGCAAAGGCAACCATTTGGTGCAAGGGAGACCAAGACCAACACAGCGGCGGAAGGAGGTCATCGTGGAGCCCAAGCGGCGTCATCGTCGAGCCTTTGACGAGCGAGGACCAACTTTAGTCGGGATAAGTGTACTAGATGTTCCCCTTCAAAATGGCCAATTGTTGGCGCCCTTAGCTCAATATTTGGGAAGAGGCCAGGGCCTCTGCCTATAAATAGGACTAGCCACCCACAGCGTAGAGGCATCTAGAGGATAGCTAAGGATTGAGCATCTTGAATCGAGAGAGAGCTGAACTCCCCTAGCAGTTAAATCGCACCGGCCAGAAACAGACCCTCATGAGGTTGTTCTACCTTGTCTTATTCATCATCAGCCCTGAGGCAATCCACCACACCACACCTTTGGGTAGGGTATTACACCACAATGGTGGCCCAAACGATATAAATCTTGTGTCCCTTGTGTTGCTCTTTGTGTAGTTTAGATCCTTGCGGCGACGAGGTGTAGGTAGAGTAGGAGGTGAGATCTCGCGTGCACCCGAGTTGAACCTAGAGGTGCTGCGGAACCGAAATCCGACATTTAGCGCGCCCGGTAAAGTGTGCGGAATCCGCCTTCCGCCGCCCTGTTCTTCGCCGCCCCTCGCATCCATGTCAGACGCTCGTCGGGCCCGTGCCGAGCGCCGGGCTGCTCTCGCTACTCGCGTCGCCCAGACGGCCCCCATCGGCGGCTGCCCTCGCCGTTCCCCGTCGCCTGCCGTCAATGCCGCCACCGACCGGCGAAGCGAGCAGCAGCGTCGTCGGCATCCATCCGTGGCGAGGCGGTCGCACCACTACTCCTTCGCGCTCGCCCTAGCTGGTTCTTCGTCTCGCGCTCCAGCGCGCCGCTGGAAAACTCGAGCCGCACTCGCCAGCGACAAGCGAGCTCCTGCGCTACAACCCGTCGGCAGCGTCTCACGAGTGGCTCGGCCGCGTCGCCCGAGCTCGTCCGCGCGCGAAGGCTCCCAGCGTCGTCCTTCTCCTGCTGCGCCCGTCTTGCGCCAGCGATAAACTCGGCGCCACAGCCGCCTCCCCCTCAAGAAGGCGCCTTGGCGCCAAGGCGTGTGGCCCCTGGGCGGAACACGCTCCGTCTGGCACCAGCGCAGCAAGAGCAGAGCTGTCAAGAGGTCCCTCGCCCCCAAGAAGCTGCCTGAGTGCTCCCAGCACCGGCCCGTCACGACCGTGCTCCTACTCCAGCATGCCAAGACCCCGCGCTGCTCCCAGCGGTAGCGCATGGGGACCCGCAAGACCAAGCCTTCCGTCACCAAAGGCCTCCCGTGGCCACTGCAGGCTGCTGCGCCTTCATGGCCGAGCTACGCAGCGTCGCGTGGCTCAATAAGTTCAAGCCAGACCTGCCTCCTCGCTACGACGGAACGGCCGACCCTGCGGAGTTCCTCTAGCTTCTGAGCTGGGCATCGAAGCATAGCGGGGATGAGAAGGTCATGGCGAACTGGTTTCCCATGGCACTCAAGGGCGGTGCCCTTTTGGCTCATGAACACGGCTCTGGCACGATCTCCTCACAGGGGCGAGATCGCACCGCTTCATTGCCAACTTCCAAGGCACTCGCGACGGCCTCCGGCCGTGGCGACATCGCGCCGCATCAAGCAGCAGCCAGGAGAGACCCTCAGAAGTACATCTAAGCGCTTCAACAGCATGCGCCTCAAGATTCCCAAGGTGACCGAGGAGGCCATCATCTCAGCCTTCTCCGGCGGTGTGCACGGCGTCAAGATGAAGGAGGCTGGCGATGCATCAAGACTGTGCACATCCACAGGGCTGTTCAACTTGGCGACCAAGTGCGCGGGCTGAGGAAGGGCGCCTTTCCCTCCTCGAACTGCGGCTGCCGACCCGAAGAGAAGAAGCCCAAGGTCAGGGCGTGAAGCGCAAAGGGGCTGCCGTGCTCGTGGCGAGAACCGGACACCAAGCAAGGCGGAGATCAGCCCGAGTCTTCAAGGGCAGCGGTGCTGCATGTACCACGACCTCCACACCCATAACACCAGCGAATGTCAAGAGCTCGAGCCGTGCAAGAAGGCGAATCGGTCGGCGCTCGACCCGCGATGATCGAGCTACGACCGAGGAGGAGGGGCAAGCAGGGCGCTTGGAAGACCGTGGCCACGCGGAGATCAGCCTCTCGAGGGAGGTTGGAGGGACCCGCCTCGCGAGGAGGCTGGAGGATCAGCCTCGTGAGGATCACCATGCAAGGCGCATGCCTCCCTCCTCTACCACTGCAGCCAAGGAAGCGAAGACCATCATCGGGGCGGGGCTGGGGGCTTCCGAGGAGCAGCGATCGCTTGCATCTGGGCGGGCTCAAGCCCTAGCCTCTAAGCGCATCTTCAAGCAGTTCGCCCATGAAGTGAATGCAGTCCTCCCAAGCTCGAAACCACGCGCCCTCTCAAGTGGTCGGCGTGCGCCATCACGTTCAGCTCGGCGGATCAGCTCAAGTCGCAGCCACAGCGGAGTCCTCCGGATGCTTTGTTCCCCAATCATCGACAGCGTGCAAGTCACGGGACCCTCGCCGATGGCGGGCGGGGCTCAATGTCTGTCCGTAGAGACATTCAACAATCTCCAAGTGCCTTACAATCAGCTTCAGACCAACCAAGCCTTTCTCGGTCCTTTGATGGCTCCACAGTTCCGATTAGGTAGGTCCGCCTTCCTGTCACCTTGAGGCGCGACAACTACCGCACCGAGCTCATTGACTTGCGTCGCCCACATTCTCCTGCCATACAATGCCATCCTCGGGTACCCAGCTCTGGCCAAATTCATGGTCGTGACTCATCCGGCTACAATGTCCTCAAGATGCGAGGCGATGGAGTCATCACGGTGCCTTGTGAAGAAAGAGATCTGATGTGTCCCCAGGCGTGCTTTTCAAGCAGCGTCACTTGAAACCCGAGATCACAGGGTGGGAGGCTCCTCGAGGCTGCTCCCAAGAAGAAGAAGACATCGCTGGCCCGACCCCTCGGGGAGGCAGGCCCCTCGAGTCGCGCTGTTCAAGGGGCACCTCATACATCGCATAGGAAGGCGCGCGCGGCCCTACTCGAGCAGGCTCGGGGCTCTCTCTGGAGGCCACCGACCTTGCTAAAATCCTGAGGCGCTTGGGCACCACTTGGGCGTGTTTCAAAGCACGTTTCCCTCGGGAAGGAGCAAGGCAAGAGGGCCAAACCCTCGGGAGTTCATCAGCAAGATCATTCGGGGCTGCGAGTCAAGATTCATGAGTGGCGATCACGCTTACCGCTGTAGCTCCCCATCCAGGCGAGGATGGTGGGTTGCAGCGTCTGCATCGACATACCGAGGCTCAACCGAGCCGCCTCTCGAGGCGGCTCTGGCCCCTCACGCATGGGGCTGTGAAGGTCCACCCCACAGCTACGTTCGCATGCCTTACGGTTTGCGAGCAGCGGCTGCCGCGCCCGCGCCTCATGAGAGCATCACAGGCTCAAGTGGCGAGGCGTTCCACAGTCTGGCGGAGATGGAGATGGTCGCGAGGTGCCACCAGCGCCTCCGGAGCCTCCGAGCTCCGGGCACAGGGGCTCGTGAATCGGCTTCCACGGCGCCTGGCGTCGCTGCTTGCATCCTTCATCTTCAACATTGTCGGTGACATCCTTGAGTTTCATTTTCATTTGGAGCGCCCCAGGCTGCATCATTCCCGAGCCGCGTGGGTCCGTCCTGCGGCGTGTATCCCTTTGCTTCATGTTCCTAGCTTACTTAATGGGGGCACCTTGGGCTGCATCATCCCAAGCCACTCGGGCGGAACCGGTGGCATGTATCCCTCTTGCGTTTATTTGGGTTGTGCGTTTGACCCATCATGATTGTTATTTGGTGCACATCCACGGCACCCTCTTCCTTCATGTCGGCTGCTTGCACCTTAAAGGGGCTACACGAGCATCGCGACTCATGGGCTCCTCTGGCTCTCAGCCCTCATCCTCTGGCCTTGTCCACGACATCGCGACACTGGCATACCAGCGGCGGTTGAGCCAGCTCGAGGCGGGATCGGGGCGTGAAACATCGACATCTAACCAAATTTGCAGAACACATCACAAGTTAAGGCCAGTGCAGCGCAACCCGCCTTGAGGTAGGGCCCGTGAGTCAGCGCTGGCTCACGGGTGCCCAGACTCTACCCTCGTCGAGCCCTACCGTGCCAGCCACGTGTCGAGGCGGGGCTGCCTGCGCCAGGGGGCTCCTCGGGGGCCCCCTCCCATGCCGATGGAGGCACCATGCTCCTTGTTGGTGGCGACAACTGCCGAGGCGGCTATGCCCGTACACATCACAGGCGCTATGCTCGCGCTGGTGATAAACAAGCGAGGTGGCCCCGGCGCATCAACCTCGAGGCCGAGTTCAATGTCGGCCTCATCATGCGCCTCCCCTCGGGAGTGCGCGTGAGGGCTGGAGCACAGGGGGCTACGCTGGGTCACGCCAGACGCCGCCACCCAGCCGGGCCCCTCGGGCCTGGTTCATCGCCGTCTCTCCACTGGCGGAGCCAAGTGCGAAGGCGTTTGAGCGTCAAGGGGACTCTGAGCATCGCGACTCAGGAGCCTAACTGGTCACATAGCCCCTCACCCTTAGTTCCGAAAGGCTAACGGCGGTTGAGGTATGCGCAGGGCAGACTCTGCCGGCGTAGAATGGTAAATTCACCCAAACATCGCCTCCCTACTTGCATTACGTGCGTCGAGGGGACTCCTAAGCATCGCGACTCGAGGAGCCTAACTTGTCACGTAGACCCTCACTCCTTGGTCCGTCCTGGTTTCGGTCGGGGCTAGCAGCGACTGAGGTATGCAGGGCTAGTGTCGGTGTCAAAACGGTGGATCTCGGGTAGGGGTCCCGAGCGTGCGTCTAGGCGGATGGTAACGGAGACAAGGGACACGATGTTTTTACCCAGGTTGGGCCCTCTCGATGGAGGTAATACCCTACTCCTGCTTGATTAATATTGATGATATGGGTAGTACAAGAGTATATCTACCACGAGATCGAGAGGCTAAACCCTAGAAGCTAGCCGATGGTATGATTGTTGTTAGTCCTCACGGACTAAAACCCTTCGGTTATATAGACACCGAATAGGGTTAGGGTTACCAGAATCGGTTACAATGGTAGAAATCTACATATCCGTCTCGCCAAGCTTGCCTTCCACCAAGAAAGTCCTATCCGGACAAGGGCGAAGTCTTCAATCTTGTATCTTCATAGTCTAGGAGTCGGCCAAAGATGATAGTTGGCTATCCGGACACCCCTAGTCGGGACTCCTTAGTAGCCCCTGAACCGAGGCTTCAATGGCGGCGAGTCCGGTAGCGCATATTGTCTTCGGCATTGCAAGGCGGGTTCCTCCTCGAATACTTCATAGAAGGTTTTGAACACAAGGATAGTGTCGGCTCTGCAAAACAAGTTCCACATACCACCGTGAGAGAATAATTTTTGCACAGATCTGCGGCGTATTCAGCGGTGACATCACACCACGGCCAGGCCTTTATTGAATCGTTTTTACTGTCCCACCTCGGTAGCGTTTAGCGGCGGTTTCCTTAGCACGTCTTATCAAAGCGTAGATCGTGCCCCTTATTCAGGATTCTCATCAATACGGACGTGGGTAACCCAACGCGCCATTGATTGCGGCGCTTGGGAGATAACCGAGTTTTATCAGGCTGGTGGGGGACGCATAGCCTCTTCCGTCCATATAAGGGGATAAGGATCCACCCTTTTCACCTACGCCTTCCTCCTCCCTTGCTCATCCATTTCCGCGCACTCTGAGCTCCAACGCCAAAGTCCACACATCCTTCCTCAACCATCTCCGCCCTGGGGGGGCGGGAGGCGGTGGATGGTCTCCTCCATCACGGAGGCCAAGTAAAAAAGATTGCGGAAGGCGGATACTTGTCGGCGATGTCGCTGTCGGCTGCCTTGACGAAGGGCAACTCATCCCACCCTGAGCCCCATGAGCAGGTCGTATTTCTTGCCCACTTCCTCCACGGACTGGGTTTTCCACTTCACCCATTCGTCAGGGGCTCATGTTCTACTACGGCCTAGACTTCCACGATCTGGCCCAATTTAATCCTCAACATCTTGGCGTTCATCATCGTGTGCGAGGCTTTCCCTGCATCCAGCCCCACTTGACTTATGGTTGAAGACTTTCAATGTCAAGCGAAGGTTGTGGCGCCCGCCCGGTAGTCTTGGCGCCATGGTCGGCGGGATCGCCAGCGTCTTATGGCTCGATGGCTCCTTTGTGGAGACCGTGAAGGGTGTGCAATCGGGGTGGTTCTACATTACCGAGCAGCGACCCTAAATGGCGGCGGCCCCAATTCGATCTGGTATTCCCAGCGGCTCACTTCTTGGAAGGAGATTGGCTGGCGTGGGAGTAATTGAAAAGCTGACGGACTCAAACCTGCATGTGGACCTTGGTGAACAAGAATCTCGGGCTCGTCAATGTGGTCAGGTTATGCTCATCCGCGGATCCTCCCATGCCAACAGCGGGCCTTCAAATTGTGGGAGTTCGATCGCAGCATCCAACCACGAAGAGGCTCTTGACACTACGTGCGAAGATGCACGGAAGGTCTTGTTCAAGGCGCGAGGCTCCCTCATCCGCTCTGAAGATCGATGGATTCAGCTTGCAGCGTCAAGCTATCGAGTAAGCTATTTTGCCCTTCACGGGAATCTTGCTTTTCATAGTTTGACTCTGTCACGGGATCTAAAATCCCTTGCCTTTGGCGGGGTGGCGGAGCACATCCGGGCGAGTTAGCTGTCGGCTCCTTTGCCGAAGACCAGTGAAGCGCCCACTTGGCGGGGCTGCTGGCTCCGGTGCTGCTACGTGGTGCGGAGAAGAAGGCAAGAAAGAAGGCCACGGGGACTCGAAGGAGTGCGGCGCCGAGAGTTGTCGGACTCATCGTCCGACAACTTCGAGGCGAACTCCTCCGTGTAAGCGAGGAGAAGCGAAGCCTCTCCCGGCGAAGAGAGAAGAAAAGAAAAGCCGCCCGGTGAGGAGTCGGAGGGTTCAGAAGGAAGAACCCTTCCTCGGGCGTCTCCACTGCGCCATGTGACGGCGAGGAGGTGGCCCTCGAGGCCAAGCCCTAGCGAGATCGTAAGTGTCCGGATACCCATGGCTTTTTCATTGCATAGTGTTCTCTAATGCCGAACAATCATGCAGCCGCCCAGGGCAGGCTCGCCCGCCGTCGGCGGGTCCCTGGTCGTCGGAAGTGGAGAGTACTTCACTTCGGCCGCCTCCTCACCTCACGCTCTTGGCGACACGAGGTGGGGCCCCAAGGGGGCCTGGTCAGAAGGAGGTGGCGCGGGAGGCGCCGCAAGGCAACCTCCCGGACTCGAGGCGCGAGGGGCGAGACCCCTAGGGGCTCTAAGCCCGACCCTTGTCCGGACTCCATCCGGAACCTTCAGCGGTTCGAAGTCCGGCAAGCGTCCCCTTCATAGGAAGGGTAAGGCGCGGTGTCCGTCCCAGCCGGAGGCACGGATAGCTTCTTGGGGCGCAACAGCGCCTACATCAGGTGTAACACCGGAGTAACTTTCCATATTTGTAACTCAACTCTTGCCATTTTCGGCATTGATATATGATATTCCCTCCGTGGTTGGGTTTTCTCCTTTTGCATTTTGTCCATGTCATGCATTTTATCATGTCATCATGTGCATCGCATTTGCATACGTGTTAGTCTCATGATTCGAGCATTTTTCCGTTGTCCGTTTTGCAATCCGGCACTCCTATCTCCCCGGCGGTCCCTTTTACGTTTTTCCGTGTGCGGGTACTAAACCTTCTCGAAATGGACGAGGTTTGTCTAGTGGCCTTGGTATACCACCCGTAGACCACCGGTCAAGTTTGGTCATTTGGAGCTCGTTTGGTACTCAGCAGTTAACGCACTCTCGCAAAGGCCTCTTTTAAGTTGCAGCCCAACACCCCTTCAAAACAGCCCAATAACCCATCTAAGTCACTTCCATGCTCTCCGTCGTTCGATCACGATCGTGTGGTAACTACACCTCATTTGGACTCTCCTAGCTCCCTCTATGCCTATTTAAGCAAACCCCCTCCAAATCCGGATCTTCCTCCCGAAACCCTAAGTTTTCCCTCCGCGCCCCGCGGACACGTCCGCCCGCCGCGGAACTATCCGCCGCCGCCCCGCGCCCAATCATGCGCGCCCTGTCCGCGCCGCCCCCGCGCCGCCCGCCCGCCCTTGAGCCAGGCGAGCCCGCCCGCCAGCGCCGCCGCGCGCCGCGCCGCCCGCCGCCCGGCGCCGCGCCGCCGCCGCCGCCCGCCCTCCCGCCGCCGCCGCCGCCGCCCAGCCGACCCCCGCCGCCCGGCTGCCGCCGCCGCCAGCGCCCGCCGCCGCCTCCCGCGCCGCCTCCCGCATGCCGGCCCGCCGCCGCCGCCCGCCGCCGCGCCCCGCGCCGGCCGCCTCGCCCTCGCCCGCCCGGCGACCTCCCTCCTCCTCGCCGCCCAGCAGCCCGCCGCCGCCCGTCGCCCGATCGATCGGGTCCGGATCGATCCGGCCTCGGTTCCGCGCCGACGTTGACTCTCTCTCCCCTCCTTTTTTCTCTAAGTCTTTTGCATCTATTGTTATTTTGTTGCATTTTCAACGTGCTATATCTTTGCATCTGTAGATCCATTTTGCGCGTATAATATGTCAAAATGTTCGCCTCGAAGAGTAGATCATTTCATCTCAGTGCATCATTTTCATTTGAGCTCATCTTGATGCCCGAAATGCTGTTGGAAGAGTGCTATGTGATGTTAGTTTCTGTTTCTTAACAGAACTTGCACTTTTATTATTTTGCCATGATTAATGTGTGCACCCTATGAATTTGAGTCCTACATGTGTTTTGAAATATGCCATGCCATCTTTCCAGGGGTGTATGACATGTATTTTTGTGATCTATGTGGTGACTAGCACAAGCATGCAAAGTAGGTGTCCTGATGTTGCTGATTTCAGCCCTGTTTTAGCTGATTTTGATGCCATGTTAACTTGATGATACCAAGAGATCTATGCATATTTTGAGATACTTCAGTAAGGATGTTTTGTAAAACATGTCTTGCTCTATCCATCCATGCCTTTGTTTGCAATTATGGAGTGCCATAGCTTGAGTCAATCGAGCTCTACTTTTGCTATCAAATGTTTCCTGGCAGATTGTTTACATGTTATTCAATTTTGCCTAGGTTGTTGTGGTTGATCCATGTATGCTATGTTATTGTTCTTGCCATGTATGTCTTCTATGTCATGTATTCTTGATGTATGTATGCTTAGTTTATCATATAAGGCTCTGTAGTGAGTGCATTGAGCTTGTAAACATGCCTACTCGTTATCAGTTTTGACATGCCATGTTGCTGAATCTGTTATGAAACTTTCAATATTGACATGGGTGTTACTATATTTTCTGATCCTTTTTGGCTTATGGTCAGTAAGGGACTTTTGTTCTATGCTTTGAGTAGATTCATGCCATGCCATGTTTTGCTATTTTAAGTTCCTGTAGCATGTAGTTTTGTTGCTCTGAACATTGCAACCTGATGCTGTTTTGCCATGTCCAGCCTGATATTTTGTGCACTTTTGCCATGCTTGTTTGAACCTGTTATGATGTGAACTAGCCGTAGCTCAGTGCTCATCTTTTGTCGAGCATCTTGTGTAGATCACTGCCATGTGCTTTGTTGATACGTTTGGGTGCAGTAGCTTAATTAATTGTTGCTTGCTAAGTGGCATCATGCTGTTAATGGCAGATTTGTGCCATTCTTGTTTTGCTTGTCATTTGCAAACCGTGCATCCGATTCGGTGATCTTTATATCGATTTCAACGAAATCATCTCATCTTTCAGTGGCATACTTGGTTTGCCAAGTTGATGCCTGGTTCATCATTTACCTTCGGGCCTTTATCGCATTGCATATCACATCCGCATATCATGTCATGTTTTGCATCATGTTGATTGTGCATTGCACCGTGATTTATTGTGGTTCCTTTGTTTGTGTTGTTGCTTTGGGTAGAGTCGGAGGCGAGTGCGTGAGCGAGGAACCTGTTGAGAAGCGCTTACGAGGATCAAGCTTTCGACAACTCGAGAACATTGCGAGCAAGATGACCATACCCTCGAAATCACTTCTATCTTTGCTATGCTAGTTGCTCGCTCTTTTGCTATGCCTATGCTGCGATGCCTACCACTTGCTATATCATGCCACCCATATTGCCATGTCAGCCCTAACCATCCTTTCCTAGCAAACCGTTGATTGGCTATGTTACCGCTTTGCTCAGCCCTCTTATAAGCGTTGCTAGTTGCGGTGAAGCTGAAGTTTGTTCCTTGTTGGAACATGGAGATGTTGTTCCTTTTGGAACATGTTTACTTGTTGGGGATATCACAATATATATCTGCTATAATTAATACATCTATATACTTGGTAAAGGGTGGAAGGCTCGGCCTTATGCAGTGTTTTGTTCCTCTTGCCACCTAGTTTCCGTCATACGGTGTTATGTTCCTTGATTTTGCGTTCCTTACGGTTGGGTGATTTATGGGACCCCCTTGACAGTTCGCTTTGAATAAGACTCGTCGGCAAGGCCCAACTTTGGTTTTACCATTTGCCACCTAAGCCTTTTTCCCGGGTTTCGCGAGCCGAGGTCATCTTTATTTAACCCCGGGCCAGTTCTCCTTGAGTGCTGGTCCAAACTGTCGACCGCCGGTGTATCGGGGCAACTCTGAGCTGGCCTATCGGAAGTTTGGACAATCCGGTGTGCCACGAGCGAGATATGTGCAGCTCCTATCGGGTTTGTCGGCACATTCGGGTGGCTTGCTGGTCTTGTTTTATTCTTTGTCGAAATGTCTTGTAGTCCGGGATTCGAGATTGATCGGGTCTTCGGTAGAAGAATATCCTTCGTTGACCGTGAGAGCTTATAATGGGCTAAGTTGGGACACCCTGCGGGGTAATATCTTTGAAAGCCGTGCCCGCGGTTATGAGGCAGATGGGAATTTGTTAATGTCGGTTGTAGAAAACCCAAAGTTGACCTCAAATAAAATACACATCAACGCGTGTGTAACCGTGATGGTCTCTTCTCGTGAGTCCGGGAAGTGAAACTGATGTTGGAGTTATGTCGGCGTAAGTAGTTCAGGATCACTTCTTGATCGCTACTAGCTTCACGACCGTGCTTTGCTCCTCTTCTCGCTCTCTTTTGCGATGTAGCCACCATATATGCTAGTAAACTTGCTGCAGCTCCACTTTACTACTCTGTCCTTCCTATAAGCTTAAATAGTCTTGATCTCGCGGGTGTGAGATTGCTGAGTCCCGTGACTCACGGATACTTCAAAACAGTTGCGAGGTTCCGATGATGCGGTGCGGTGACTCAACCGAGCTCAAGTGGGAGTTCGACGAGGCGTGGTCGTTACTATGTGTCTTTTCACGATGATCGATAGTGGTGCCCAGTTGGGACGATTCGGGGATCTGTGTAGCATTTGGGGTATCTTCTTTTATTTTGGTTCCGTAGTCGGACCTTGAGTGTACTCTGAATGATGGATGTTTATTTATGTCTTGTGTGAAGTGGCATTGTAAGCCAACTATGTATCTCTTTCCTTATTTATTACATGGGTTGTGTGAAGATTACCTCACTTGCGACATTGCTTTCAATGCGGTTATGCCTCTAAGTCGTGCCTCGACACGTGGGAGATATATATAGCGCATCGAGGCGTTACAAGTTGGTAATCGAGCCTTCCCGACTTAGGAGCCCCCTACTTGATTGTTTCTTTGGCGTTGTTGAGTCTAGAATGGAAAATGTTTTGAGTCTTAGGATTATATATATCGGAGTAGGATTCTTTTACTCCCGGTCCTTAAATCGCTCTGGTGAGGTATCTGGCGTAGAGTTTTGACTCTTCTCTCCTCAAATTTCACTAAAATTTTTTTAGGATCACGTGGGTATCTTGGAATCGTTCGATGGTTTTGTGGCGAGAACATTGTTCTTGGTGCCTCGACATTTAGGGGTTGTGGCGGTGTCCGGGAGTTGAGCTCCGAGGTGTTGTCGTCACAATTTTATCGTTGCGATTCTGGAATACGAGTTTTGCCGACATCGAAATCTCTTTTGTGCAGTTGTTGGTGAGATAACCCGATAGCCCGATCTTTGGCGAGTCGGGAATATTGCCATGACTTGTATAACGGATGTTTTTGAAGGTCGAGGTACCACGATTTCGAGGATTTCTTGGTTATGTGTTGTGGATGGATCAATTGGATCTAGGTATTGTTAGTTTGGGTGATATATTTTGTGTCCCTGTATCCCCAACACAGTTGCATAACCAGAAAGTTTGGGAGTTTATAGGTGGGAATTCTAGTAGCTTACGGGATATTCTTTCCGGCGGATGTATGATTTGAGATTGGGGTTCAACGTCTAGTGGTCCGCCCATTCACGGTCGATTCTGATGGTGTGAGGCGTCTTAAAGAATCCTTGGCTATGCTGATTCGGGGCGTCTTGTTTGTCATTCGTGGCGTCCGCTATCGTCGTGTCCGTGTGGGCCCCACCACGAACACTTTGGCGAAATCTCTATCATGTGTTTGTTCGGCTCATTCTAGAAGCCAATCTTTTGTTTTCAGTTGTGATATTGATTTGTTTCTAAGGCAGATGTTGTTTCCATATCTTTATCTAAGTGGCTTCTCACCTTAATGGGCGTGTGATGATTAACTTTGGAATTCATTCGTTCATTCTTGTTGAATGTTTATTGTGAAGACTATATGTTGCAATTTCTATCCGTTGATTCTACTTATCTATTTGTCTATCAAAGGACTAACGGATGTCACCCTCTTGAGGATGGCTCCATGTAGCGTCGAATCCGGATCGCAATGATGGGGATCGGTCGAACCCTCCACCTCCACCTCCGCCTCCGGAGGCACGGCAAGCTATCATGGCAGCCACCAATGCCAATGCTCGAGATGATTTTGCAGCTCTTGCAGAAGCGTACTCGAGGGCAAGGCAATCAAGGAAATCAAGGTCAAGGCAACAATCAGCCGCACTTTGCTACTCTCGATCGGTTCCTCGCTAATCAGCGAAGTCTTTCGGTTTACGTGCCGAGGCCACGAATCTTGACGATTGGTTAGTGGACATCTGCAAGCATTTTGATTGTAGCAATGTCGGACACGAGGACTTTGTCAAGTTTGCATCGTTTCAACTCAAGGATCAAGCTCTTTGAGTGGTACCCGCAATACAAAGATTCGAGAGGAGGTCGTGTCATTACAGGATGAGTTCGCCGTGATTTGAGCTCATCACATTCGAAAAGTGTTGTTGAGAGCAAGCGTGAGGAGTTCCGCAATCTCAAGCAAGGCAACATGTCATCTATCAATACAATATCCAGTTCGAGCTCGCTCGTTTTGCTAAGCAAGGCGTGCACGATGAAAAAGTATGATCTATCAATTGAGAGGTGGTGCGAGAGAAGATCTGCAATTAGCTCTTGTGCTTTTGAGCGGATAAGTATGATGATTTCTACAACATGGCTCTGAAGCAAGAAGCTGCCCAGCTCAAATGTGAGGCTTCTAAGAAGAGAATCGGGGATGCAGTTCAGTCTTCTTCTTCCTCTCAAGTGGCAGCTAAGCGGCGAAGTTTTACCTTCCTCCTCCTCCGTTCCGTCGGCCTTATCGTGAGAAGAACTCAGGTGGCCGTGGATCTTCCACCCACCCAACCCAAGCTATCAGAACAAGTCTAATTCTCAAGCTCCAAGGTCAAGTGCTCCTTACCACCGTCCGCTCTACGAGGTGACTTGCAACAAATGTCGTGAAAGGTCACTATCGAACAAGTGCTTCAACGAGGCGCCTTCCGCCTCCTCCTCTGTGAAATCTTCCAGCAATGCGGTGGTCAAGCATAATCCCAAGTTTGCAAAGGTCAATATGATGAATGCAGCTCAAGCGGAGGATTCTTGATGTGATCATGGGTAATCTTCTTGTTAATGATATTCTGCAAAAGTCTTATTTGATCTTGGTGCATCGCTTAGTTTCATCTCTAAACCATTTGCATCTAAGCATGACTTGTCTTTCAAGATTTGCCTAGACCATTAGCAGTTGTCTCTCGGGTAAATGCATGAATGCAAGCTACATGGTTCGGATGTCTCTATCAAGATGGGCGATTATAGATTTCTGTCTAAACCAATTGTTCTTGGTGACTCGGATATTGATCTTATTCTCGGAATGGGTGGCTTTATCGGCACAAAGCTCAGCTTGATTGTGCTGCGGAAATTCAATTGACTCACTCTTCTAATGATGTGATCATCTATGCGCTTCGTGATGAAACCATTGGTTGTTTTCTCTCAATGAGAAAGGCGAACTGAATGCTATCTCTCAATTCGATCGTTTGTGAGTACCAAGATGTCTTTCGGAAGAGCTTCGGGTATGCCTCCTCATCGGCGATTGAGTTCGTTATCGATCTTGAGCACGGCCTTTGAACCCGTTTGCAAGCGTCCATACAAGCTTGGACTGATGAGCTGAAGGAATTGAAGAAGCAGCTCGATGAACAAGAGCGTCTGGGTTTGATCGGACCGAGTTCATCTCCTTGGGGTTGTGGTGTTCTTTTTGTCGGAAGAAGGATGGCGCGGACCGACTTTGCGTCGATTACCGTCCATTGAATAAGAAGACAATCAAGAACAAGTATCCACTTCCCAACATCAATGAGCTTTTGAGCAACTCAAAGGTGCTAAAGTGTTCTCAAGCTTGACCTTCGTATGGGGTATCATCAGTTCGCATTCGTGAACAAGATATTCCCAAGACAGCATTGAGAACAAGCTTTGGTTCTTATGAATATCTTGTCATGTCTTTCGGCCTTGTCAATGCTCCTCCAACATTCTCTCGGATGATGAACTTCATATTCAACCCCTACACCAATGAATTCGTCTTGGTCTATCTTGATGATATTTTGGTCTTCTCCAAGAATAAGAAGGATCATGCCAAACATTTGCGATTGGTGCTAGACAAGCTCGAGAGTATCAATTCTATGCTAAGTTCTCCAAATGTGAATTTTGGCTTGATGAAGTGCTTTATCTTGGTCATATCATCTCCGCCAAGGGCATCGCTGTTAATCCAGAAGGTGTCGCAATTGTGAATTAGGAACCTCCTCGGAATGTCAAGCAGACTCCATGATTTTCTTGGTCTTGCAAGCTATTGCGAAGATTCGTTGAGAACTTCTCCAAGATTGCAAAGCCTCTTTCCAACCTCCTCGAAGCATGTGAAGTATATACGGTCTCTGAGTGTGGCGTTGCTTTCAATACCCTCAAAGAAACTCGTCACAGCTCTGTCTTGACTCCTCTGATGAATCCAAGCCATTTGAAGTTTTACGTGATGCTTCTCTTCAAGGTCTCGGTCTGTGTTAATGCAAGAGAGAGAGTTGTGGCTTATACCTCTACTTGATTGAAGCCCAGCGAGAAGAACTACCCCCTCACGATCTTGAGTTGGCGGCGTTGTCCATGCATTGATAACGTGGAGACATCTCTTGTTGGGAAGGAAAGTGGACATTTTCACCGATCACAAGAGTCTCAAGTACATCTTCACTCAACCCAACCTCAACCTCGGCGGACTCGATGGGTGAAATGATTCAAGAGTACAACCCAAGTATTGAATATACTCGGGCAAGGCCAATGTCATTCGAGATGCTTTGAGCGGGAAAGCTTCTTGCAGCAGTCTAATCCTCAAGCCCTTTCGGCGGATCTCTGTGAAGCTTTCCATAAGCTGAATCTTCAAGTTGTTCCTCAAGGCTTTCTTGCCAACCTCATAGTCTCTCCTACTTTGGAAGATCAGATTCGTGAGGCTCAACTTCGGATACCATGGTGAAAAAGGTGAAGCGTGGTATCGACAAGGGCATTTCAAGTACAAGTGCTTCCACGTTGATGACAAAGATACTCTTTTCTTTGAGGACGGATTGTGGTTCCTAAGGGTGATCTGAGAAAAGTCATTATGAGCGAGGCTCACAATTCGCTTCTATCCATTCATCACGGAAATGCGAAGATGTACCATGACCTCAAGCAGTCATATTGGTGGACTCGAATGGGCGAGAAATTGCTCAATTCGTGAATGAGTGTGATGTCTGCGAGAAGAGTGAAAGCAGAACACCAAAGACCAGCTGGTCTCCTCCAACCTCTTGCTATTCTGAATGGAAGTTTGATCATATTGAAATGGACTTCGTGACTGGCTTTCCAAAGTCCAAGCGTGGAAATGATGCTATCTTCGTTGTCATTGACAAGCTTACTAAAGTGGCTCATTTTCTTCCTATCAAAGAATCCATCACAGCAGCTCGGTTGGCGAGCTATACACCTCGAGATTGTCTCCTTGCGGCATTCCACAAGTGATCTCTTGAGACCGTGGCAGCATCTTTACCTCCAAGTTTTGGGATTCTTTTGAGAAGGCCATGGGCACCAACATTCGTTTCAGCACAGCTTTCCATCCTCAAACAAGTGGCCAAGTTGGCGAGTTAATCAAATCCTTGAAGATATGCTCGGGGCTTGTGTCATTTCTTCGGTATGAAGTGGGAAGATTGTCTTCCATATGCGAGTTCTCCTACAACAACAGCTTCCAAGCGAGTTGGGCAAGGCCCCATTGAAATTCTCTATGGCGAGAAAGTGCGTACTCCTCTCAATTAGTGCAGGGCAGGTGAGCGCCAACTTCTTGGCAATGACTTGATCCGAAGCGGAAGAAATGTGCCAAGTCATTCGTGAGAATCTCAAAGCAGCATAATCGCGCGCGGAAAACTATTATGATGATAAGCACCGTGATGTGGCTTTTGAAATCGGAGACCATGTCTACCTCGCGTCTCTCAATGAAAGGCACTCGTAAACCCGGTATCAAAGGAAGCTTGCCCCTAGATCGTGGGTCCTTTCAAGATCATTGGGAAAAAGCGATCTAGCCTATCAACGAGCTTCCATCCAACTTTGCAAGCGTGCGATGTGTTTCACGTGTCACAACCATAAGTGCTTCAAGACTCTGAGCACTATCAACTTGAAAGATTGACCTTCAAGAAGATCTCTCTTATCATGAGCACCCGTTGCTATTCTTGAAGAAACCGGCGCAAGACTGCAACAAGTCAATCAAATTCCTGAAAGTGAAGTGGTCACACCATTCCGACCGAGAAGCTACACGGGGCGCGAGGATCACCTCCGTTCGAATATCCGGAGTTCTTTCGGTCCTAGATCTGGGGCGAGATCCTCTTGTAGTGGTGGAGTGTTGTAACACCCGGAGTAACTTTCCATATTTGTAACTCCAACTCTTGCCATTTTCGGCATTGATATATGATATTCCCTCCGTGGTTGGGTTTTCTTCTTTTGCATTTTGTCCATGTCATGCATTTTATATCATGTCATCATGTGCATCGCATTTGCATACGTGTTAGTCTCATGATTCGAGCATTTTTCCGTTGTCCGTTTTGCAATCCGGCACTCCTATCTCCCCGGCGGCCCCTTTTACGTTTTTCGTGTGCGGGTACTAAACCTTCTCGAAATGGACGAGGTTTGTCTAGTGGCCTTGGTATACCACCGTAGACCACCGGTCAAGTTTGGTCATTTGGAGCTCGTTTGGTACTCAGCGGTTAACGCACTCTCGCAAAGGCCTCTTTTAAGTTGCAGCCCAACACCCCTTCAAAACAGCCCAATAACCCATCTAAGTCACTTCCATGCTCTCCGTCGTTCGATCACGATCGTGTGGCGAAAACTACACCTCATTTGGACTCTCTAGCTCCCTCTATGCCTATTTAAGCAAACCCCCCTCCAAATCCGGATCATTCCTCCCGAAACCCTAAATCCGTCCCGCGCCCGCGCGGACGTGTCCGCCGCGCCGGACCATCGCCGCCGCCCCGCCAATGGCAGCCGCCACCGTCGCCGCCCGCCGCGCCCGCCGCCGCCCAGCGCCGCCAGGGCCCGCCCCCGGCCCGCCCGCGCCGCGCCGCCCGCGCCCCGCCCGCCGCCCGCGCCCCGCCCGCCCGCCGCGCCGCCGCGCCCCGCCTCCGCGGCCTCCGCCGCCCGGCCGCCGCCCCGCCGCCCGCCCGCCGCGCCGCCCGCGCGCGCGCCGCGCCCGCCGCCCGGCCGCCGCCGCCGCCCGCCCCGCCCGCCGCCCTCGCGCCGCCGCTCCGCCCTCCCCCGCCGGCGACCTCCCTCCTCCTCGCCCGGCCAGCGCCGCCGCCGCCGTCGCCGATCGATCGATCCGGATCGATCCGGCCTCGGGCCGCGCCGTTGACTTCTCCCCCCCTTTTTTCTCTAAGTCTTTTGCATCTCATTGTTATTTTGTTGCATTTTCAACGTGCTATATCTTTGCATCTGTAGATCCATTTTGCGCGTATAATATGTCAAAATGTTCGTCTCGAAGAGTAGATCATTTCATCTCATTGCATCATTTTCATTTGAGCTCATCTTGATGCCCGAAATGCTGTTGGAAGAGTGCTATGTGATGTTAGTTTCTGTTTCTTAACAGAACTTGCACTTTTGTTATTTTGCCATGATTAATGTGTGCACCCTATGAATTTGAGTCCTACATGTGTTTTGAAATATGCCATGCCATCTTTCCAGGGGTGTATGCCATGTATTTTTGTGATCTATGTGGTGACTAGCACAAGCATGCAAAGTAGGTGTCCTGATGTTGCTGATTTCAGCCCTGTTTAGCTGATTTTGATGCCATGTTAACTTGATGATACCAAGAGATCTATGCATATTTTGAGATACTTCAGTAAGGATGTTTTGTAAAACATGTCTTGCTCTATCCATCCATGCCTTTGTTTGCAATTATGGAGTGCCATAGCTTGAGTCAATCGAGCTCTACTTTTGCTATCAAATGTTTCCTGGCAGATTGTTTACATGTTATTCAATTTTGCCAAGGTTGTTGTGGTTGATCCATGTATGCTATGTTATTGTTCTTGCCATGTATGTCTTCTATGTCATGTCTTCTTGATGTATGTATGCTTAGTTTATCATATAAGGCTCTGTAGTGAGTGCATTGAGCTTGTAAACATGCCTACTTGTTATCAGTTTTGACATGCCATGTTGCTGAATCTGTTATGAAACTTTCAATATTGACATGGGTGTTACTATATTTTCTGATCCTTTTTGGCTTATGGTCAGTAAGGGACTTTTGTTCTATGCTTTGAGTAGATTCATGCCATGCCATGTTTTGCTATTTTAAGTTCCTGTAGCATGTAGTTTTGTTGCTCTGAACATTGCAACCTGATGCTGTTTTGCCATGTCCAGCCTGATATTTTGTGCACTTTTGCCATGCTTGTTTGAACCTGTTATGATGTGAACTAGCCGTAGCTCAGTGCTCATCTTTTGTCGAGCATCTTGTGTAGATCACTGCCATGTGCTTTGTTGATACGTTTGGGTGCAGTAGCTTAATTAATTGTTGCTTGCTAAGTGGCATCATGCTGTTAATGGCAGATTTGTGCCATTCTTGTTTTGCTTGTCATTTGCAAACCGTGCATCCGATTCGGTGATCTTTATATCGATTTCAACGAAATCATCTCATCTTTCAGTGGCATACTTGGTTTGCCAAGTTGATGCCTGGTTCATCATTACCCTTCGGGCCTTTGTCGCATTGCATATCACATCCGCATATCATGTCATGTTTTGCATCATGTTGATTGTGCATTGCACCGTGATTTATTGTGGTTCCTTTGTTTGTGTTGTTGCTTTGGGTAGAGCGGGAGGCGAGTGCGTGAGCGAGGAACCTGTTGAGAAGCGCTTACGAGGATCAAGCTTTCGACAACTCTGAGAACATTGCGAGCAAGATGACCATACCCTCGAAATCACTTCTATCTTTGCTATGCTAGTTGCTCGCTCTTTTGCTATGCCTATGCTGCGATGCCTACCACTTGCTATATCATGCCACCCATATTGCCATGTCAGCCCTAACCATCCTTTTCCTAGCAAACCGTTGATTGGCTATGTTACCGCTTTGCTCAGCCCTCTTATAAGCGTTGCTAGTTGCGGTGAAGCTGAAGTTTGTTCCTTGTTGGAACATGGAGATGTTGTTCCTTTTGGAACATGTTTACTTGTTGGGGATATCACAATATATATCTGCTATAATTAATACATCTATATACTTGGTAAAGGGTGGAAGGCTCGGCCTTATGCAGTGTTTTGTTCCTCTTGCCACCTAGTTTCCGTCATACGGTGTTATGTTCCTTGATTTTGCGTTCCTTACGGTTGGGTGATTTATGGGACCCCCTTGACAGTTCGCTTTGAATAAGACTCGTCGGCAAGGCCCAACTTTGGTTTTACCATTTGCCACCTAAGCCTTTTCCCCGGGTTTCGCGAGCCGAGGTCATCTTTATTTAACCCCGGGCCAGTTCTCCTTGAGTGCTGGTCCAAACCTATCGACCGCCCGGTGCCATCAGGGGCAACTTCGAGGCTGGCCTATCGGAAGTTTGGACAATCCGGTGTGCCACGAGCGAGATATGTGCAGCTCCTATCGGGTTTGTCGGCACATTCGGGTGGCTTTGCTGGTCTTGTTTTATTCTTTGTCGAAATGTCTTGTAGTCCGGGATTCGAGATTGATCGGGTCTTCGGTAGAAGAATATCCCCGTTGACCGTGAGAGCTTATAATGGGCTAAGTTGGGACACCCTGCGAGGGTAATATCTTTGAAAGCCGTGCCAGCGGTTATGAGGCAGATGGGAATTTGTTAATGTCGGTTGTAGAAAACCCAAAGTTGACCTCAAATAAAATACACATCAACGCGTGTGTAACCGTGATGGTCTCTTCTCGGTGAGTCGGGAAGTGAACACGATGTTGGAGTTATGTCGGCGTAAGTAGTTCAGGATCACTTCTTGATCGCTACTAGCTTCACGACCGTGCTTTGCTCCTCTTCTCGCTCTCTTTTGCGATGTAGCCACCATATATGCTAGTCGCTTGCTGCAGCTCCACTTTACTACTCTGTCCTTCCTATAAGCTTATATAGTCTTGATCTCGCGGGTGTGAGATTGCTGAGTCCCCGTGACTCACAGATACTCCAAAACAGTTGCAGGTGCCGATGATGCCAGTGCAGGTGACTCAACCGAGCTCAAGTGGGAGTTCGACGAGGCGTGGTCGTTACTATGTGTCTTTTCCGATGATCGGTAGTGGTGCCCAGTTGGGACGATTCGGGGATCTGTGTAGCATTTGGGGTATCTTCTTTTATTTTGGTTCCGTAGTCGGACCTTGAGTGTACTCGAATGATGGATGTTTATTTATGTCTTGTGTGAAGTGGCATTGTAAGCCAACTATGTATCTCTTTCCTTATTTATTACATGGGTTGTGTGAAGATTACCTCACTTGCGACATTGCTTTCAATGCGGTTATGCCTCTAAGTCGTGCCTCGACACGTGGGAGATATAGCCGCATCGAGGCGGCCTTTGGGGCAAGCTGGGCCTTGAAGAAGCTGGTGACAGACGAGCCACCGGCAGGCAAATAACATCATAAGCCGAGAAGTATTATGAGGCGTCTGAAGGGTGCCGTCTTATAGCGGTGAATGCTCCAAAGATGTAATATTTGAGTAGACTTCGCATTTGTTATCTGTCTGCTGAAAACTTTTTCATATCGCTAAACAGCGCTTTTAATTTAAAATATTACCTTACATGCGGCCGTTTATCAAATTTGAGAGATGGCGAGTCATTGGCTTCAGCCCCCATGCCACAGTCTTTGGGGTGTTAGGGATAAACTTGAGTGCTCTTGTTCCCATTCTTGGGTCCTTGGAGGCGCTCAGCGCAGCGAACCAGGCAACGCACTATAATGCTTGAACACTCTCACTTAGCCATAGAATTCTATAATTTTAAATTTTGGCGAAGCCCCTAGTATCGGAAGACCGAGTTGAGGCGCTATCCGGGACAATGCGGTTCCTCGCTCTAAGCGGCATAAGTCTTTAGGGACTTGAAGAAACCTCTCGAACAGTGACCGGCTCTCACCTTATCATGACCGGTCAGTTTAGCTTTCTCCTTGAGGTGCTCAACCCAGCTCAACGGGGCACAATCGCGGTGGTTCTCCCAGCCTTACCTTAGCGATATAACGAAACATAAGGTACCAAAACATGGGGCAGGCAAACCCAACTATTGACCCAAGACATGATTGGACCCGATGCATATAATGCTATAAGTTAAAGGTGCCGCACTTGTGAAAGTGTTGGACTTGTCACACCATGTTTTTGGGGTACATAAGCCCTGGTGTATTAGCCGTACCAAATTATGCAGTTCGCAATGTCATAAATGAACATATATAATGGGAAAGAATGCAATAATAGGCAAAGAGCTATATATTGGTTATTCAAAAAAAGCGCAAATAAAAGCAGAATGATACAAATTGTGCGATAAGCAAGGTCACGGGACTTTTGACATGTCCCCTTCGAGGGGAGTAAGTTTGTGGTGTGGTATGTAAAATAGGTATCTTTGCTCGTAATAGAGACCACCTAGACACTCGGCGCAGTTTTACGCTTCCACGGCTGTTGCATCGTATATTCGGCGCGAATGCGGAACGGGGCTTCGGAGAAAGAGTCACGAAAGTAAAAGGAAGAAAAAAGGAATGACACAAATGGGAGCCCTAGTGCGGTCTAGCGCGTGCAGGCGTGCCGTGGTCGTGGCCCGTCCCTATTCCCATGGTGCCCAGGCGCAATTACGTGCGTGCGTAATCTTGGCCAGCGAGTTCGCTAGGGCTGGGGTTGGGGCTGCATTACTACGCTTGTTCGGAGCGTGCGGCGGTCTTCTGTAGGTTACTCGGTAGCGGCAGCGGTGTTCGATTGTTTATTGGCGGTTGGAGAATTGCCTTAGAGGCTATACGCACTTACCGCCGCAGGGTGGCCGTATGCTCCTCCGTTTGGAGAGGGCGTTCCGTGTTCCATTAACGTGATTAGCCTCAAGGGCTGGCATCTTGCGTTTGAGATGCGCGTAGTGCGGCACCGCATTGAATTTTGCGAATGTGGTTCGTCCGAGCAATGCGTGATTGCGCTGCGGAGCGGGACTATGTCGAAGATTAACTCCTCCTCCGGAAGTTATCCAGGGATCGAACCACTTCAAGTGTAGCAGACTGTGCGATTGGCCTCTACACGGAATGGCGCCTTTAAAGGTGCGTCTTTGTGGGTTTGATCCTTGGCGGGTCTATGCCCATTTTGTGCATTGTATCTGATAAATCAGGTTAGAGCTGCTGCCGCCGTCCATCATGACTACGGTGAGGTGAAATCCGTCAATAATTGGGTCAGAACCAATGCGTGAAACCTTGAGAGGCGGATGCTAGTGGGGTCGTCCCTTTGATCGAAGGTGATCGGGCGGGAAGACCATGGGTTGAACAGGCGGCGGCTCCATCGGCGTATCGTCCCTTAGTCGGCGCTTCTGCTCCCTTTTGGTATGTGGGTTGCGTATATCATGTTCACCGTCCGCACTTGTGTGGAAAACCCTTCATCCTCTATTGTTACTGCGGCGGGGCTCTTCCCTCGTCATCGCTATACAGCCCCTTGTCGTTGTTTTCGCGCTTAGCTTGCACTGCTTGCTTGAACACCCAACAATCCCTGTTGGTGTGGTTGGCTAGTTTTCGGAGGTGCCATGTATCGGCACAAGAGATCAGTATTCGGTACAAGTTGGGCCGGGCCCTAGGTATTTCTTTTGAATGGTTTCTTCCGCTAACGGGTTTAGAGCCTCTGAATCCAACATTCTTGTCGTATCTTGACATTATCACCGTTAATCGGCGTTTATGCTTATTGCTTGACGCGACCTGCCATTGCTGTCCTTGGTATCCGAACTACCGGTGTTTGGCCAAGTTGTTGCTTGAGCTAGCCAGCTGTCCTCTCCAGCATAAGCGGGTCATGAGTGTGGTGAGGGCTGCCATGGTTTGGCTTTTCTGTCCTAGGTGCCGGGCTAGCCACTCGTCGCGGATGTTGTGTTTGAAGGCTGCTAAGCGCCTCTGCATCCGGACGGTCGGCGATCTGATTTTTCTTTGTTAGGAACAGCGTCGAATTGTCTAGCCGATTCTTGGCTGCTGAATTATATGGCTAAGGTCATCGGCGTACGGTGGTCGCACATATGTGCCTGGAAGTTATCAAGGAATGCGGCTTCAGGTCCTCCCAACAACCGATTGACTCTCTGGCGGCAAGCTGTTGATCCAATGCCGAGCTGGTCCTTTAAGCTTGAGTAGGAGGTATTTGATGGCATGTAGATCATCACGGGCCATGTGGATATGGAGGAGATAGTCCTCGATCCGGACCGCAGGATCTGTGGTACCATCGTATGATTCGATGTTCACGGGTTTGAAGCCCTCGAGTTTGATGATCCATTACTTCATCTGTGAAGCATAGTGGGTGTCTGGCGCCTCTATATTGGGCTATATCACGGCGTAGCTCATATGAGCTTTGTCTCTTGTGTTCGGCCCGGCGGGTTTGCTCTATCGGCGTGGCGGTAATCATCCAGTCGTTGGCGCCCCGCGATCTGTAGAATCGATCTTGTATGCTTTGCCTTATCCTCAATATATCTTGCAAGTCCGTAGCGTTTTCCGTGCCTTGGTACTTTGGCGGCATCGGGCGTGGCTTGGCGAAGGGCGAGAGGCTTCTCTGTCGACCCGCAGGGTGGCGGTCTGCCATGTCGTCTGCGCTGGTGGCGTGGGTGCTTCCTCCTCACGATCGAGGCAGCGGCCTGCGTTTGGGGTAGCTTTTGGAGGCGTTGAGTTCATACTCTTGGCTGCAAGGACTTGATCCATCTGTCAGCTAGCAGGTCTTAGTCAGTTCTAAGCTGTTCTTTGCTTTTCTTGAGGCTGCTTACCGTGGCCATGAGCCTGCGTTTAAAAAGCGCTCTTGTTGAGCGGGGTCCTGCAGCACGGCAGATTAAATCGTCCTCGAGGTTGCCTGCGTCTTCGGGCGCATAATTGTCGTCCTCTACCTCTCTTTCTGCTGCCTTTGTCGTGCGGACTTGCTTCTCCTCCTCTGCTGGCCGAGTCCTCACGGAGAAGTCGTCTTGACCTTGTCCAGGGGTATTATTGTCTCCCGTGCGGAATCGCCGTTTTCTTTGTGGCGGGATTTAGGCGGCGCTTGTTGCGTCGGCGCTTGGGTTATTTCTTGGAGGGTCATCCTCCGCGTTCCATCGCCATTCCCATCTTTTGGGATGTCCACCATGTATATGTCATATGGCGAGGTGGCCTTCCGATTGCCCGTGGGCGTTGGCTCTTGATCGTCTCGGCACCGTCGTCCATACCGTCGATGTCTTGGTCGAAGTCGAGCATGTCGGTTAAATCATCGGCAGTGGCTACAAAGTGGGTGGTGGGTGGGCGTTGAATTTCTTCGTCGTCGAATCCCAACCTTCACGACCATAGTTGGCGAGGCTCCCGACAAAGAGAGAGACTTTAATGAGTTCGGGATATCGCCAAAGGCGAGTCTTTGAAAGATGTCCGTGGCGGTGAACTCCATAACGCGCTTGATCGGATTAATTGGTAAGCGAGGAGGTTTGGAAGTCGAGAAAAGTCCGGCACACAGGGAGTCCGAGCCGCAAGGGACGAGGATGGTGTTGGCTCAATCACCGTGGAGATTTCAGCCCCGGCGGTGTCAACCAACCGTCCTCGATCGGTGAAACCGGCTCGGATTAAGGGTCGGGCGGATCTTGGTGCGACCTCGGGGCCTGTTACGTGGCGAGCTAGATCGTACCCATCGAGGGCGGTCGTGGCGCTTTCGGCTGTGGTTGAATCAGTCGAAGATCAAATCTCCGCGGACATCGGCCGTATAGTTCGAACTTCCCAATCGACACGATGGCAGGCGTAGCTTTCAATCTGCTCGGATGGCCTAGCGAATTGGCCCGCGGCGCAAAGCCGCCCGAATCGAAGATCTGTCCAGGGAGAAAAGTCTCACCACTGGACTGCGTCGTTCTTGATGATTGAAGGAGCCATCGGGCCTATAGGTGACGACGGAGGAACTCTCAATGAAAGCACCAATGTCGGTGTCAAAACCGGCGGATCTCGGGTAGGGGTCCCGAACTATGCGTCTAAGGCTGATGGTAATAGGAGACAAGGGACACGATGTTTTACCCAGGTTGGGCCCTCTCGATGGAGGTAATACCCTACTCCTGCTTGATTAATATTGATGATATGGGTAGTACAAGAGTAGATCTACCACGAGATCGGAGAGGCTAAACCCTAGAAGCTAGCCTATGGTATGATTGTTGTTAGATCCTCTACGGACTAAAACCCTTCGGTTTATATAGACACCGAATAGGGTTAGGGTTACCGCAGTCGGTTACAATGGTAGAAATCTACATATCCGTATCGCCAAGCTTGCCTTCCCGCCAAGGAAAGTCCTATCCGGACAAAGGACGAAGTCTTCAATCTTGTATCTTCATAGTCTAGGAGTCCGGCCAAAGATGATAGTTCGGCTATCCGGACACCCCCTAGTCCAGGACTCCCTCAGCCGGGCTCTGCCGACGTAGAACATAAGCAAGTAGGAAGGAAAAGCGCAACTCTCAAGGAATTTAAAAGCAAATATTACAGTCCATAATTGTTTTCACAACACCAAGCATGAAGTTTAGCGCCTCCACGAGGCATGATGCATGTTGTGGGAGGCTGAAAGCAGGGCAGAACCCACGAAGGATTCACTTTTGGCAGCACCGTCGGCTGGCGACTCTGCTGAGGCCTAAACTTTGCAGTGAGCCTCGCTTGACCCTTCACGGCCTCGGCGGCGGCAGCAACAAGCTCGCCGCTCACGAGGCTCAACAGGCTGTCAAGATCAGCGCCGATTCGTGACGTGAGGCGTGGGTGAAAGCAGCGTCGGCTATGCTGAGAGAAAAGGAGACCGCACCTCGGCCTCGGCCCATGAGGCCAAGGCCAAGGGTGACATTTTCAAGGGCGCGGACCAGGAAGGGAAGCAGCTTGGCGGGGCCGTCCTCGGCGCCGGCCAGCGGGCTTTCCAGGCCCGCTGTCGTAAACCGACCTCAGCAAGGTGCGAGCCTTCACCTCCAGCTTCGCGAAGGCCACGCGGTCCTCGGCGAGGACCCGCGCCTTGCCGTCTAGCTCGATCCTCTTCGCCTCCAACTCCTGCTCTAGCGCACCCAAGCGGTCACGGCGCTCGTCAAGCTTGGCATCCCGGTCCTTGGCGGCCGCCTCACGAGCCTTCATGTCTTCCTCCTTCTCTTGGCGAGGCCGGGCCTCTGGGCAAGCTGGTCGCGCTTGAGCCTACCTTCGCTCTCCAGCGCTGGCGGCGACCTCGGACATCGGCTACCTCCCCCAAAGGCAGCGTCGCGACAGCCTTTGCCCCAGGGCGGCCTGCTTCTCTCCTCGTCATGGCCGTCGCGGCCTGAACCAGCGCCGCTTCGAATTGGCTGTCAGGCGAACCAGCCGGAGGCGGCTCCGGCGTCCGTCCACAAAGCGATGGTGGCGCCAGAAGATCTTACCGCAGCAGCGGTCGGTTCAGCGGCAGCACGATCCGGGGCAGTGAAGAATCGGAGACATCGATTAGCGGAGTAGGAGGAGAGGACAGCAGCGTAATCACAGCACCATGGGTGAGGCCTTCTGCGCCCCGGCGGCTGCCAGCGATGGCATCGAGCAAGAGATGCCGGGGAGTCGCTTGGGCCATGAGGCTGAGCTTCGCCCAGACTAGCCCCGCCGAACCTCGCGAGATGACCGGGCAGGAAGGCCAGCGTCTTGCCATCTGTAGGACCTTGAAGTATGTCTAGAGGGGGTGATTAGACTACTTGACCAATTAAAAACTTAACCTTTTCCCAATTTTAGAGTTTGTGATTTTAGCTATCTTAGGACAAGTCAAGCAATCATCACACAAATCAAGCAAGCATGCAAAGAGTATATGGGCAGCGGAAATTAAAGCATGCAACTTGCAAGAAAGTAAAGGGAAGGGTTTGGAAGATTCAAGCGCAATTGGAGACATGGATGTTTTGGTGTGGTTCCGATGGGTGGTGCTATCGTACCTCCACGTTGATGGAACTTCAACCCACGAAGGAGTAGCAGTTGCCAGTGAGTCCACGGAGGCTCCACCCACGAAGGGTCCACGAAGAAGCAACCTTGTCTATCCCACCATGGCCGTCGCCCACGAAGGACTTGCCTCACTAGCGGTAGATCTTCATGAAGTAGGCGATCTCCTTGGACTTACAAACTCCATGGTTCAACTCCACAATCTTGTCGGAGGCTCCCAAGTGACACCTAGCCAATCTAGGAGACACCACTCTCCAAGTAACAAATGGTGTGTTGATGATGAACTCCTTGCTCTTGTGCTTCAAATGATAGTCTCCCAACATTCAACTCTCTCTCATAGGATTTGGATCTGGTGGAAAGAGGGTTTGAGTGGAAAGCAACAGGGAAGGCTAGAGATCAAGATTCATATGGTAGGAATGGAATATCTTGGCCTCAACACATGAGTAGGTAGTTCTTTTTCTTAGAAATGGTAAGTTGGAAGTGTAGGTTCAGTCGATGGCTCTCTCCACGAATGAAGAGGAGGTGGAGGGTATATATAGCCTCCACACAAAATCTAACCGTTACACACAATTTACCAAACTCGGTGGGACCGATTCAACAGACTCGGTCGGACGGTTTAGTAAACCTAGTGACCGTTAGTGATTTTGGAATTGGACTGACATGCAACTCGGTGAGACCTATTCGGTTAGGGTTAGGGCATAACGTAATCTCGGTAAGACCGATTACACAAACTTCGGTGGGACCGATTTTGGTAATAAGCTTTCGGAGAGTTGGTCGAAGTAAACTTCGGTGGGACCGATTTGCTCTTTTCGGTGAGACCGAAATGTTACAAAAGGAAGCAGAGAGTTTACATTGCAATCTCGGTGGGACCGATCGCTCACTTCAATTAGACCGAAGCGTTCGAAGGGAAGCAGAGAGATTACAATCCCATCTCGGTGAGACCGAGATCCCTATCGGTAGGACCGATTTGCCTAGGGTTTGTGGCGGTGGCTATGACTTTTGAAATCGGTGGCGCGGGTAGGAAGAATTGGTGTGACCGATTTTGGCTTTAGGTTTAGGTCATTTGTGGATGTGAGAAAGTAGCTGAGGGTTTTGGAGCATATCACTAAGCACATGAAACAAGAGGCTCATTAAGCAACACCTCATCCCTCCTTGATAGTATTGGCTTTTCCTATAGACTCAATGTGATCTTGGACCACTAAAATGTAAAATGAAGAGTCTTGAGCTTTTGAGCTTGAGCCAATCCTTTGTCCTTAGTATTTTGAGGATCCACTTTCATCATCCATGCCATGCCATTCATTGAGCTTTCCTGAAATAATAGTCTTGGAATAGCATTAGCTCAATGAGCTATATGTTGTTATGAATTACCAAAACCACCTAGGGATAGTTGCACTTTCAATCTCCCCCTTTTTGGTAATTGATGACAACATATAGATCAACTTCGACAAATGATAATAAGATTGAAAAACATGTAAGCTTTGAGAAGTATGTAATAAGCAAGAGCTCCCCCTAAATTTGTGCATAGTTTAAGATTTGCTTTGGACTGCAAATGCACAAGGAATTAGGCTCATGGGTTACTCTTCCATGTCACATACATCTTGGTGGAGCGCTCAAAATGATAAAGATTGAATACATGCACTCATCACCAAGCAAAGTGAATGATCACATAGGATAGATAAGATAATATCATCAAACATGCATAAGTGTAGCTTATGATCAAACACATGATCATCAATGTCTCACAAGAATAGCATAGTATCTCAAGCAATCAAAAGCGAACAAGTTTGAAACCACCAAATCAAGAGAGAACAAAAGCGACACTCTCTCTCTCTAAAGCCTATGATCTATACATTTTCTCCCCTTTGGCAAAAGTTACCAAAAGTTCATAGAAAATGCATAGTGCTAGATCGACTCTCGGGCTTGATCTTAAGGTGGTGGTGTAGAGATGGCTCCTTGGGCCGAAGACTTTAGTTGATGTAGAGGGCTGGAGGAGTTGATCTTTGGGCTGTGGGGCTGTAGCTGGTGCGGTGATGTTGCTCTAGTGTCAGTGCTTGCACTTGCATCGATCTCTGAGCTCTAGGCACTCTGGCAAATACATTGGTGGTAGTCTTGCCTTCCTCTCCTACATGTCATCTGTAGCTGCTCCTGGCTGGCTGAATCTCGGTTACTTTGACATCTAGATCATAGCATTTTGTTCCATGATTCTTTCCAAGCTCTCCTGATTTTGAGTTAGGGTGGCCAACCCCTTCTCAATCCTCGGAGATGATGCTATCAAGTAACCAAGCTGCTCTGCTTGTTCTTCAAGAAATACTCGGATGCCTCCTCTTGAGTTGGCATCTTGGCAGCCTCTCCTTCCTTGCCTTCTCCTTCTTCTCTTGAGCTTGAGCTGATGATGGATCATTCTCATTCATGACAACCTCATTGTCCTCAAAGTCTGGATAAAGTGGAAAATGTTCCTTATCAATAGATATTTGCATGTGCCCATCTTTGAGTTAATCAACTCCACGAATCTGAGGGCATATCCACAACTCCTCTTATGATCTGCTGCAGTCCTCTTAATGGTTTCAACTATAAGGCTCATGACCTTGAATTTCCGAGGCACATCAAATAAATGCAACATATTGATTGCATGCCCTCTGATCATGTTGTGGTCACCTGACTTAGGCAATAGAGTGTGCCTTAGGATCCAATTGATTGTAGGCAGGCTGCGGAAGAAAGTGGACTGATCCAAAGAGAAAGTCTCTAGGGCTTTGTCAGGGATCTCCTTGTACATATGTGCCATGGTATTGTGTCCCATTTTCTTCTTGGCATATACATCTAGGTCATCATCATTTTCCTTTGGGGCATTTATCAGTTTTGCCTCCTCAACGAGTTGGTTGGTACCTTGTACCTTGAGACATCAAACTATCCTCCCATCTGGATAGAAGTGTGCTATGGAGTAGAATTGCGTGATAAGTTCATCATTCTAGTTGGTGAGCTTTTGCCCAACAAAATCTGCAACTCCACAAGCAACAAAACTGTCTTGCACTCCAGGATAGTGCTCTTCGTTTTCCTTCATGTAGGTCCAGTCGACCCACCTCATATCACACACAATGGGCTTCTTGTCCAACAAGATTGTCTCATAGAAGTCCTGTTGTTCCTTTGTATGGAACCTGTAATCAACAGTAGTCCTTCTCCTTGTGGCATATGGATCTGCCAACCTCCATAGCCTCAACCCTGAATCTTTTCTGATGTTCATGTCCTCAACCACAGGATGGGCATCATCGTGGTCTGGTATCTTGGGTTGGAGCTTCCTCAGAACTTGTCCTTCTTCATCTTCCTCCTCGGCAACCTCGAACCTTTGGGGCCTTGTTCTTCTCAGCTTGGAATACTCTGGTATTCCTCTTTGGTCTGGACTTGGCCTTGGGGCAGCTTTGGGTGCTTCCTTGGGCTTAGATGTTGCAGCCCCTGATCTAATAGCATCACCCATAAGCTTTGGTGCCTTGGGTGCTGGTGCAGCAAGCTCTTCTTCCTCTTCCATCATGGAAGGCTTCCCAATCACTCTTGCCATGGTCTTCTTGACCCTTTCCTTCCTTTTCTTTCCTTCAGCAGCAGGCTCTTTGGGTTGAGATTCCAAGGAGCTTGAGTTGAGACTCGGCTTTGGACATTGGTTGTCTTCCTGCGGGCCTTTTAATCTTCATGCACGGCTTTGTATTCTTTCTTTGAGCCATACTCCTTTTGAGTACTACTTTCTTGGAGGTAGCCTCATCTTCTTACTCTATAATCCTCATCTTGAGTCTGAAGTTCTCTTCTTCCTTTGCTGGTAGCAGCCTTAGGCAGGTTGCTAGGAGTGCTTCTGCTGCCTTCATCTGAAGAGTTTGGAGGGACTAGTGCCCTCACTCATGTCAATCTGCTCTGTGACACATTCGACTATCACTCAGTGCGACATCTTGCAAACAACTGACTGCTGACCCTGTGAAGAGTTATAGATGAGATAGAGTGGATGAGCATCACAAAATGCAGAGATTTTTGCAAAGAATGATTCAAAATTCAGTTTTAGTTTTCCACGAAAGCATTTGGATCAACCGATTTTCAAACTCGGTGATACCGAGCAGCTTTGGAACCTAAATGATGAACTTCGGTTGGACGAGTCGAGTTGATGGCACCGAGACTGCTAGGGTTTCACAAAGTCCTAAAATCGGTCGCACCGATTAGCAATTCTCGGTCGGACCGAGAGTTACTAGTGCAATGGCATAAGCCAAATCGGTGGGACCGAGTTTTTCAACTCGGTGGGTCGAGATGGTTTCGGTGAAACCTAACCCTAAATTTTCAAATCTCATCTAATCTACGGATTGCATTGACTGGATAGGAGTGTTTCAATCGTGGCAAGAATCAATAAGAACACAATGTGCTAGGAATCGGATGAGGATAGCCTGTGATCGAGTCCATACCCTAGCTCGGCGATGAACTTCGCTTCACGGTGTAGCGCGGGGTTGAATTCGTTGGCGTGGCGGAGACCAGCTGACAGGAGGCGGTGGCGGCGAGGAGATGATCCGGAGACCTTGGAGGCAGAAGCGAGCTATTCTTGGGTGAAGGGGTTGGAGAAATTTCCAAAATTTTGCCGTGACTATATATAGCCCGACCACATCGGTGTGACCGAGTGGAACAACTTCGGTGGCACCGAGATACTGCTGTGTGCAGTTCACAACTCGGTGTGATCGAAAAGTTCAAATCGGTTGCACGAGATTGAAAACCTAGATCGACTTAGTGATCTTGGTAGGACCGAAACGGAGGAATCGGTCAGACCGAGAATCACAAACAAGTTTTGGAAGTTTAAGTCTATGACGAATCGGGGACTCCGAGTGCTCCTCACACAGTGGTTCGAATCTGACTTGATCAAATTTTGTGATGTAGCATGAATAGAGTTTGAGACTAGAAAAGCATAGATAGCTTGAGAAAGTTCTTAGGCGTTCTTGTCCATCCACTTGGCCAAAGAAGAAAGAACCAAACAATCAAAACAACAAGTGGATGTCCTCGAATGAGTAAATATGCAACCAACATGCTCACGCAATAAGATGACAAATAAAATATGTGACAAAGCATGCACAACCAATTCTAGCATCTATCAAACAATTGGCGATGACTAGGTCATCTATATATGAGTATATTGACTTAGGAGTCAAATGAGAAACATTTGATCATAGGTCATACTCATCGTTTAAGCTCAGGTGGGGTTACCACTTTTACATAATGCATTGATGTGTTCACACCATTAGAGTTGCTTTGACTCAATTCTTAGAGTTAAGCTCCCCCTAGATGTGAGATCCCCTTTAGAGGGATGAACTAACCTTAGGTTTTGTTGATGATGACTTCATGTAGGTGTTGAAGATGTGGATGTTCAATGTTGATGTAGATCAATTGGAGCAATCCTTTGGAGTGAGTTGCACTTTCAACTTGCCTACATGGGTTAGTCCCACAAGGAACAAACAAGAATATCCATAGACATAGAGTGATGCACACACAAGATGATGTCCATGAAATCATTAGGTTACCTTGTCCCTTGCCTTACCAACATGAGGGTTTGTGACTCCTTGAACTAGTGCAAGATGTGGAAGTTGATTGCACTTGTCCTTGCCATAATGATATGAGTGAAGAATGTTGGGAGTCACCCTCAAGAACTCTCTAGTTCTTCTTCTTGGGATCCACATCATCTTGATGGGAATCCTTGGAGTTATAGTTGTACTTGATGAAGTAGAACTTGGCGTAGTCTTGGGAATCCACTTGAGCGAGGCCTTAGGTGCTTCTTCAAATGCATCAATCTCTTCTTGAAGCTTGTCCTTGCCTTTGTTCTTGTGGTCTTGTGGTGGAAGATCATCTTGTGCTTGTGTTCCTTGAAGGAAGTAGGATCATACTTCTCTTGTTGAGAACAAACTTCGTCTTGGGGTATTGATCTTCTTCCCTCAACTCCATTGGCATTGAACTTTCGTTCAAAACCAACACCTTGATTCTTCCGGTGTCTTCCTTGCTTGCGTACAATTTCCTCAAATTGCTTACTCCCGGCAAGGCTCTTGTAAACACCTTTCTCTATAATTCCCTTCAATAAGCTATTTTCTTGCTCAAGTGTAACTTGGCTAAGAGAATCATTAGTGGAATCAAGAGAACTACTAGAAGCAACAATATTGGATTTGACATTATTATTGTTACTACTAGAGAGTATCTTTCTTGTACTTGTTACTAGACTTGACTTGAGGCATGTAAGTAGATAGAGTAAATTCTTGGCAATGTAAGAAGAACTTTTCTTACGGAGATCATCATTGATTGCTTTTAAGAACTCATGCTCTTGCTCAAGATTGAGCTTTTCAAGCGTAACTTCTCATGAGCCCTTAAAAGTTCTCGATGATCTTGAAGATAGTTTCATGAGCCAACTTAAGAGTGTTTAGTTCTTTAGTTAGAAGCTCAATCTTCTCCTTATCATTGTCATTCGTTTTATCTTGATTAGCATGATTAATTGACGTTTCATCATAGTATTCATCACTAGAGTTGTCAACAAGTAAATCATCATCCACAAGCAAGTCATCTTCATCACTATTGAAATCAACATACTCGGGATGTGTTACCTTTGGACCTTTGGCCATGAAGCATCTTCAATTCCTTCATTTGGTGAATCAAATATGTCGTAGGAGTTGGTTGACACAAGTGCTAGACCGGCAACACCTTCATCTTGAGTATATTGGTCGGAGTGATAGCTTCTCTCGGAGTGTTTGTTGGAGTCGGGCGGATACCCATTCACCAACATGAGCTTGATGTCTTCGTTTGTGTAGCTCTTTGATGACTTGTCCTTCCTTTCGAATCCTTGCTTCTCCATGAGGATCTTCGTTCATAACGATCATCTCTACTCCTTCTCTCTCTTGGTGGTGATTCTTCTCTTTTGCTTCTTCTTCTTGGAGAATCTTCTCTTCTTTTGTAGGGTGTCGTACACTCATTGGAATAGTGTCCGGGCCTCCCACAATTGTAGCAATTTCGCTCTCGACTAGAAGATCTTTTGTCATGATAATCCTTGACTTGGAGCTTCTTTCTTTGCTTCTACTCTTGTAGAATTTGTTGAAGTTCTTCACCATTAAGCTCAATTCTTCATTGAAGGTTTGTTTCTCACTTGATGATGTGGGGCTTCACTTGAGGCTTTAAGCACCACTTGACTTGTTGTGAAGTTCCTCCTTATCCTTGAGTGACATCTCATGAGCAACAATTCTTCCAATGACTTCCGTTGGCTTGAGATCTTTGTAGTTTGGCATCATTTGGATCAATGTGCACACGGTATCATACTTTCCATCCAATGCTCTTAGGATCTTCTTGATGATGAATCATCGGTCATCTCTTCACTCCCTAAGCCGGCAATCTCATTTGTAATAAGAGCAAGCCTAGAGTACATTTCGCGACACCTTCACCATCCTTCATTTGAACTTGTCAAGCTGACTTTGGAGCACATCAACTTGGATTCCTTATGGATTCGGTACCTTCATGCATATCAATCAAAGTATCCCAAATTTCTTTTGCATTCTCAAGGCGGCTGATTTTGTTGAATTCTTGGGGCAC
>JAHIAM010000683.1:0-24495 GCA_021605205.1 Aegilops longissima
GTGTCTGATGAGAGGAGGTGTCGGTGTACTAGAGTGGCGGTACCCTAGTACCCGAACTTCGTGCCAGACGATTCTGGCCACGGCGGGCGGCTTGATGGCCGCCAAGTTCCTCGGCAACTCCTTGGAGCCATTCAAGAACAAGCGATCAAGACCCGGCAAGAGGAGCTTGCGGGAAGCCCTCGAGGCACAAAGGAAAACAAGGCCCGGCAAGAGGAGCTTGCGGAAATGGCTGGCGCTGAACCCAAAGCGCGACAAGTTCCCCCGACAAAGGCGCTTGCCGGGACGGCGATTCTCTCCATCTCGCTCCAGCTCACCCTAGCGTGTCACCAGGGGCTCTCCCAGGGCAGCGTGTCGTGAGCTCTGCGCCGCGGAGAGTAGCGACAAGCAGCGACAAGCTACCTTCGTGGCGGATGGGCGCGCTGAAGGTCCCTGTTACCTTTGTTGGGCGACCGTGATGGGCATTGATGACTCTTGTCCCTTGCCGTCGAGTTAGGTATAGATTCTTGTACCTTTGCCTAAGCGGTGTACCAACCTAGGTTTTACCGTTGTAACCTTGTCTACTTGCCATGTGGTAACCTTGTGCCTATAAAAGGAGGCCAGAGGGCAGCGTGGGGGGGGGTTCGGCTGGTTTCGGTCCAGCTCGACAGTTCATCACATCGGGTTAGGTTTTGTAGCCGCATTGCTCCCTAGCAAAACACAGATAATCCCAAAAGCAGCGTAGGGTATTATCTCTCGGAGAGCTCGAAGCTGGGTAAAAACCTAAGCGTCCCGCCTCGATCCGCTCTTTGCGCAATCTCCGCCCCCTCCGAACCACAAAGGGACCCAGGTCCGTGGGTGCTCGTGGAGCACGATCTGCTTCTCCCCGACATCTTTGGCGCGCCCGGTAAGGGCAGTTGGGGTTGTGTGAATCCGATCCGGCGGTCGCACCGAGCAACTCCATCGGCGTCTTCGTCGACATGGCGCCGAAGAAGAAGCCTTCGGCAGCGGCTGAGCCGATCGCGTCGAACCCACCCACGGGCCGTCGGTGGCGGGAAAAGCTGGCGGAGGGACGGCGTCATCGAGGCCACGATGCCGCAGGTCCAGGACAACGTGGCGCGGCGTCGGCGTCGAATCTGAACCCGCGTCCTTCGCGGAGGCGCGGGACGGCAGCGTCATGATACCCAGGCGCCATCGCTCATTGGATCAAGGCCAAGGCTGGAGGATCCGGGCCCTCGAGACCGCATGCACCTCGACCGCCGATGCAGGTGAAGTCTGTCCCTAAGGGCGGGATGCTGCTCCTCTAACGGTTAGAAGTCCAGCATATCCGTTCTTCGCTCCGATGCTGCCCTTCGCCAACCACGCCAGCGGAAGCCTTGGCGAGAGCCCATACTACTAGATTACCCTCCTCCGGCCGATAAGGTCGATGAGTGGAAGACCACAATTCAAAGTCTCATCGGCCGAGCGCGCGTCCCATGACAACGGCGCTGCAGCATGGCGAAGCGACAAGCGCGACGCCGATGGCGGCAGACTTGAAGTGCACCACCATACACTCCCTTCGAAGGCCAAGATCGCCGACTGCGGATCTACCTCGGCAGCGACTCCACGCATCGTCGGATCCGCGAGCTCGTCGTGACTAAGCGCCAAGTTCTTGGGCGGCAAGAAGGGGCGCGAACCCGTATCGGCGCCGGAGAAAGCCCGTCAATCCAACCAGCGCGGCCTGCTGTCGATATGCATGCGCCGAAGAACGAGTGACTTGCGTCGCGGTGGGTTGCCCTGCGTTCACTTGTGAGTTGCGGCAAGTCCGGTGGCCCGACAAGAAAAACTTCAAACCAGGCGTCTGGAGAAGTATGATGGCGGACACACCGCCGGAGTTCCTCGGCATCTACACCATCGCGGTGCAGGCTGCGGGGGCGAGGCGACAAGATCTCGCCAACTACTTCCCTTGGTGCTCAAGCCAAGCGTCGAATCTTGGCTCATGCACTTGCGGATGGCTCTATTTCTTCTTGGGCAGATTTGTGCCACCAGGTTTGTTGGAGCCTTCACGTGACCACAAGCCTCATGGCGAGAGTGATCTCCACCTGCTTGCCCGAGAGGAGAAGTCTCGCGAAATTCATCGAAGATTGTCGAGTGCACTACAACATCGAGGCGTCCACCCTCGGCGGTTATCGGTGCATTCCATCAGGAATGATCGGAATCGCGAGATGAGGAGATGGCGATGTGCAAAGTGAAAGGCGTCGTGAGCTATCGCCTGGCCGACAAGTGTGCCTGCGAAGAAGGAAGAAGACTCGGGAGAGAGTGTGGGAGCGAGAATCGGCGGTGAGGATCGCCCGAGCAAGGAATAGCCCGTGGCGGAACAACGAGGAAGAAAAACCAAGAAGTACTAGTTGTCGAGCAGTCCGGCAAGGATGGTGCATCAGCCAAGCCAAGGCAGGTGGCTCCGGCAAGGAGGTTACCGTTGCGCCGACCGCCAAGTGTGGCGACCGCCGACAACTGCAGCTCAACAAACGATCTTGCAAAATCCACGCACCAAGGGCCACGATCTCGAGCTGCAAGAAAGTCAAGCAGCTTGTTGAGCTCTGAAGCTGAATCTGGCGGCAAGACAAGGAGAAAGCCCAAGAAGGTGTAGGTGCGGCAAGTAAGAAGAGACCGGTGGGGGGGCGCTGACAAGGCCAAGCAGCGGCAAGAGGCAGACCTCCCGTGGGCGCGACAAGGAAGAAGATGAAGATGAAGATGGCGAGGGCGATGAGGGCGGCGGGACGATGAGCATGAGTTTCAAAAGGCAGCGGAGGTCGCTGCGTCGATGGTGGTGCGTCTCGCATACCTCGCACCGCCAACTCAAGCAATGGATCTTGCGAGGTCAATGCAGCGAGAACCATCCATAGAGTCCGCAAACCTCGAAGTGGTCAGCCGCCCATCATCTTTGACATTGAGGATCACCGATCGCATCACTGCGGTCGGTGCTTGCCGATGTTGGTCTCACCAACCATCCGCAACCTCAAAGTCACAAAGATGTTGGTTGGGCGAGGCGGCCTGAACGATCTCCTCCACGGTGCTCGAAACTTCAAATCCACGGCGAGCTCGAAGAACTGGTACTTTCAAGGAATCAACCCGGAAGGAGCAAGCCCAAGGGAAGATCACGTTGCGGTAACCTTGGCGTGAGCTCAACTTCAGAAGCGAGAGGTCACGTTCGGCGTCGCGATTTCCCATTGCCCTACAATGGCATACTAGGCCGTCCGGCACTTGCCAAGTTCATGGCCGCCTCTCACTATGCATACAACCTACTCAAGATGCGGCCCGATAAGTGTCATTCCTGTCCGGCGACAAGAAGGCGCACTTATCGTGCCGACAAGATTACCGGGATGCGATAGCGCGAGGATAGCAAACCACTTGCGCTGAAGCTCCGGGAGGAAGAAGACCACTAGGTCCGGCAAGAGCACTATTGCCCACTCCGGCAAGCGCACCTCTTGGTGCTGCGCTACCGTCGAGGGCGCCGTCGAGCTCCACCGGCAAGTGCAGCAAGATGATGACAGCTCCACCAAAGACCAAGAAAGTGCCGCCAAGGAGGGCGGCTGGTGGTACCTTTACCATCGATTGCCACGCTTGACCCTAAATAGGAAGGCGAGCTCGTTGCTTTCGGCGAATGTCGATGTGTTTGCATGGCAACCATCCGATATCCCGGTGTTCCCGGAAAGTAATTGAGCACCACCTGGCTATCTGTCCTCCGCTGCGGCCCGTCAAGCAAAAGTTAGAAGCGAGCGGTGGGCGCCAAGAGTTCATAGCGAAGAAATAAAGAAATTGGAAGCAGCGGGGCTTGTCGGGAGAGTCCTCCACCCCCGTGGTTGGCCAATCCGAGTGAGTGGTGCGCCAAGGCTAATGGGAAATGGAGACTTTGTATTGACTTCACGGATGTTAATAAAGCTTGTCCCAAGGACCCATTTCCCTTGCGCTATCGACCAGATTATTGACTCCACATGGATGCGTCTGCTTTCATTTCTTGATGCATATTCAGGATATCATCAGATCTTCATGGCAGAAGAAGATGAGGAAAACGCATTCATCACACCATGTAGCGTCTTTGCTTTATCACGGATGCCTTTCGGTTTGAAGAATGCTGGTTCAACTTTGCAAGGTAATCCATGATGCTTTTGGACCGAGATACGAAATGTAAAGCCTACATGGATGATATAGTGGTCAAAACAGAACAGGCGACTTTAGTTCAAGATTTGGATGAGGCGTTTGCAAACCTGCGCAAGATCAACCTCAAGCTCAACCCGAGAAGTGCGTGTTTGGAGTCCCTTCGGCAAGCTTCTCGGGTTCTTTTATCTCAGCGGAATTGAAGCCAATCCCGACAAGATCAAGGCCATTGAGCAGATCGAAGCACCAAAAGCGCGTCAAGGATGTCGAAGGCTTGTCGGTTGCGTGGCTGCTCTCGGCAGGTTCATCTCTAAATCTGCTGGCGCACTGCCCTTTTCAAGATTTTGAAAAAGCAGGTCAATAAAATGGACTCGGCGGAGGCTGCGCTGCAGGACTTGAAAAGATACTGTCCTCCGCTCAATACTTGTCGCACCTAATCCACAAGAGAAGTTGCTGCTGTATATAGCAGCTACCAATCAAGTGGTTAGTGCTGCGTTAGATAGCGGAGAGGGGCGGATGATGAGCCGACAACCAAGCGAGCGCATCTAGCGACAAGCAAGATGCTTCAGCCGTCGAGCTCTGGTCCCGACAAGGACGGATCAAGCGCGAGGTTGCGACAAGATACGGAAGAGAATGGTGCAGCGCCCAGTGTCCGTTAGTTCCCTTTGCGGGGCTAGATCGAGGTACTACGGTGTCGAAGCTTCTTTCGGCCTCCTTATGGCCTCGAGAAAGTTGTGCCATTACTTCAAGCACATGAGATAACAGTTGTCACTCGCTTTCCGCTGAAGGATATTGCAGAATCCGGAAGCAGGCAGGATTGTTGAGTGGGTATTTGGACTGTCAAGCTTTGGTCTCAAGTTGAAAGCACTTCCACTATCGAGCAGGGCATTGGCAGAATTCATAGCGAGTGGACACCGACACAAGATGAAGAAACTCGAGGCGAGCATCCCGTCAAGGAGGCAAATAAAGAGTGGCTGATGTACTTTGATGGTGCCTTCTCGCTGCAAAGCGCCCGGTGCGGCGTCGTGCTTATCGCACCCGGAGAGCACCTCAAGTACATAGTCGGATGCACTTTCCCAAGGAACAAGCAACAAACAACACTGCAGTCTGAAGGCTTGCTTGCGGTCTCGGGATTGCGATGGACCTTGGGATTAAAAGCTCATTGTCGGGAGACTCACAACTTGTCGTCCGCCAAGTAAATAAAGATTACGAAGTCCGTTGATGGAGCGTCGTCGATGTAGTGAGGAAGCTGGAAGAGCACTTTGAAGGCCTGCAAATGGAACATGTCCCAAAACCGCAGAATGATGTAGTGATGGCCTCTCCAAATGTGCGCACTTAAGTTACACATGGAACCAGGGATTTTGTGCTCAAGCTGACTCAACCAATCGTGACACCATCAACAGGGACAGAGCAAAAAGAAAATTGGTTTCCGGCGACTACTTTACGGCGAGCTCTCGAACCGCCGCCAGAAGGTCCCTAAAACCAACGCAAATATCTTTGAGGAGCAGGTCTGCTCCGACAAACCATCTTGGTTTGTATCGTGAAACAAGCGCTCCCGACAAGCAGCTCCGGCAAGCTTGGCGGGGATCATCGAACTCGGCTGACCTGCGAGGTCCTTGCCGTAGAAGCGATGGTCCCGCGGTGATAGAAAGAGCCTTTAGTCCTTGTTGTCGAGCCACGGGCTCCAACATGGGCACAGCAGATCGTCCATTTCCTTGACGGAGAACTTACGAAGAGCAAGAAGAAGCAGAAAAAAGTAGCCCGGCGTCAAGTATGTACCAGTTTGTTGACAACATCACATGCGAAGAAGACTCACGAGTGAAATTGAAGTGTATTTGCGGGAAGATGGGACAGAAGCTGTTGGCGGAGATACATGGAGGCATATGTGGTCACCACATTGGCGCAAAACACTGCCAGGCAAAGCTTTCCGGCAAGGTTTCTTCGGCGAAGCCCTCCGGGATGCAAGCTGCAAAAGTAACCAAGTGTGAAGCGTGCAGTTCCATTCAAAACAGATACACCAGCCAGCTCAAGCTCTCCGACGATCCCTTTATCCTGGCCCTTCTCGATGCAGGGGCTCGACATCCTCGGCCCTTTCCCCGAGCTGCGGGGCTTTGAGTCTTATGCGTCGCAATCGACAAGTTCACAAAGTGGCGGAAGTGGAACCGATGAGGTAGGTGACCGCCGGATCGGCCGTCAAGTTCTTGAGTCAATTGTTTGCCGTTTGGGATTCTAATCGGATCATCACCGATAGCGGCACACAGTTCAATCGCACCTTCATGCGTATGCCCAAGATCTTGGCGCCAAGATGCTTTGCTTCGTTGCTCATCGAGAAGCAGCGGTCAAGCGAGAAACAAGCTGAAGTGCTGCGAGACTCAAGACAGAACCTTGACGGGCTGCACAAGTCTGGAAGAAGCTGGATCGAGCTGCCGTGGTTCTTTGGTCGGTCGGGGCGCGCATCGAGCCACGGCGGACACCCTTGCTCTAGTCTACGGGCAGAGCAGTTCTCCCCACGGAACTTCTATCACGGGTCACCTCGAGTGCTCGCTTATGATGAGCTTGAGCAAGAGCAGCTGCGGCAAGATGTGGCTGCTCCTCGAGAAAGATCGTCTTGAGCTCTTTGTCAGAGCTGCTCGTTACCAGCAAGCTTTGCGTCGCTACCATACCGCAAAGTTAATGCGAAAGCTTGAGGAAAGCGACCTTGTTCTTGAGCGTTCAATCCATAAGAATTCCAACAAGTTGGCCTTGAAGTGGGAAGGCCCTTATCGGGTAAAAGCGAGTCACTAGGCCGGTGTTGTCGCCTTGAGACGAAAGCGGCTTTCGGTGAGCAATTCACGGAACATAGAGCATCTTCATAAGTTTTACCCATGGTAGCGGATTCTTGGAACTCGTTCGACAACCACCCTTTATACAAATCTTGCCGCTGTTGCATGTAATCCTTTATCTGAGCGATGAGACCCGTGCATCGATAAAGCCTATGGTTGCAGCGTTTTGTTAATACATGCTTTCATAGTCAAATATGCATGTGTTCACTAACATCTTGTGCACACAGCGCCCGATGGCGACAATGAGCCATTGGGCTCCATAGCTTTCTTTTCTCTTCTTTCTTCTCAAACAAGGAAAGGTTCCTCCACCCACAAGTTAACAGGGGAAGGAGGAAAGAATGGTGTGGGCCGACAAGCATCGCTCGAGGCTGTCAGCCTTGCCTTCGCCTTGCGGAGAATGGACAACGAAAAGCTAAGTTGCTAAGTTTAGCGACCAGTTTTAAATTTTCAAGTTATCTTCCTCGAGCGATAAGTACTTTGTATGGAAAACCTTGCTGCGGAGGAACCAAATCGTCTTGAGTCGCACCCTTATTTTGTTTGAGTCCGCTCAACAAGTTAAGTGAGCTCGACTAGTCATGACGAGGTTGCTTGTCTGTGGCGGCCCCTTGACAGCTGCTGAAGTTCCACTTTTCGGCGCTCGCAAGGGTGCTGCACGCAAGTTTCCACAAGCGTAGGGTAAAAGCATACAAGGAAGAAATCGAGTAAAAAATAACTGCATTCGATTGCCTAAGATAGTGTATATTACATAATAACATGCCATGATCTAATAGATTTTCGCTAAACATGATCTCTGCGACAAGAGAAAGATAGGCTGCGGCCTAGTCCATGCGGTGCCCTCGAGCCTCTTAGCCCGCTCACCCTGTCACAATGGGTGCGACAAGGGTCTTGGCGCTTCAACATCGGGCAAGGCAGGGACTTGAGGGCCTTGGAGAAGTCGGCGCTTTGAGTTCTGAAGGCCACCTTCATCAACACCTTCGGAAACCTCGACACAGACTTGGCGTGATTCTTCGCCAAGCTTGAACCTCATCCGAACCGCGGATACCCAACTACGCCTTTGAAGAATAGGCTGAGCTTGGCTGGGTTGGAGGTTCTCGTCGGTGGAATATCAAGATCCGTCATCCCCAACTCTATCAGCTCGTTGTGGATGTCGGCGGTATCCACAAGACCTTAGTCCAATGCATTATGCTCTCCCGAAGAGTATTACGGGTGGTCACGGCATTCGGCAACAACTCCTCGATGGCCTTGATCTTCTCCGGCGGCCCGTCTCCCGCTCCACGCGCGTTCAACGTCTCCGTCAAGGTGGTCAATTTCAGCTCGAGATCCGCCTTGGCGTCCTTGGCATGCTCGATCTCCTTGATCTTTTCACTAAGCGACCCTGCAGCTCACGAGGGTATAAGCGTCCTTCTCCGCTGCGCTTCAACCCGGTGACCTCCTCGGCACTCTTCGAAGGCGGACTCCAGCTGAGCCACCCTCGTCTCGGTTCCCCTTTGGCGGCCTCGGCAGCAGCAGCATCCTTTGCCTCTGGGCGGCCCGCGATCGTTTGCTGCATGGCAGATCTTCCTCAAAGCTGTCGAGGTTGATTTTCCGCTGCGCCAGCTCACCTTCTCTAGCGGAGAGCTTCTCACCGACAAGCCTTTGCTGCTCCTCAACCTCGCCTTTCTCCAAGATAAAGGCGTGCGCTCCTCGACAAGCTGCTCCCGAGCCTCGCTATATCCGGAGAGTCTCTTTGTTGGCGCATTGGAGCTCTTCTACCGTTTCTCCAAATCAGCTCCGCCCTCGCGACAAGCGCCTCTCTGGACTCAGTTTGGCTTGTCGGGACGCAGTAGGCGGCAAGCAACCTCCTTAGCAGCTGCTCTTCCTCAGATTCACCACTGCTGCTGCTGGGGCATCAACCGCGACGCCAGGCGGAGCAAGCAGCTCCACATCAAGGTCTCCCCTTGGTGGCGCCACAGGCTTGATGTCCATGGGAGCTTGATGAGACACCCTCACGGCTTTCGGTGGGCGGCCGGGCTGGGGCTCCTCGGTGCAGTGCGGCATCGGTGGCGGGGATCGTGATCGTGCAGCGCTGGCGCTCCTGTGGCCTCCAGGCACGTCGGTCGATCGCCGGGTTCCTCCCAGCCCTGCACCGAGACCTCGGCAGCCTCCTCGCCCGGCGGACTTGTCGGCACCGGCTCCTCCTCCTCCATGTTGGCAGCGTCGACCTTTATGCGCCCGACGTCTTCCTCACGCGTGACCTCGGTTTCCATCGGGTCTCCGGCAGATGGGGCTGATAGTCGAAGGAGAAGCATAAATCAAAGCAGATATTGAAAGAGAAAGCGGAAGGGCGAACCCAAGGAAAACTATCAAGACAAGGAAGTTACTGCGGTGGGACCAGTGGCGCGGCCTCCACCACCGGGTCGTTGGCGCCCGGTCCTTGTCGAAGCTCCCTTGTCGGGCCTCCTTGCGAGAGAATGCTCCCTTGGCGGAGAATTCTCCCTTGGTAGCATAGTTGAAGCAAGCGAGAACCTCGGGAGGCGGCCTCGGGAGCCTCTGGTGAGGCTGGTCCTCGAGGATAGTCTCCGGTGCTCCATGATGTGGCTGTTTAGCCCTACAATTCCAACAAACCAGATATAAATGCGGAAAAACACCCGAGCCGCCTAACCACGGAAAGCATACAGATACTTCTGCTGGGGGCTGTCTTTGAGGCTCTCTTGAAGGATTGCGGGTCCGGCAAAGGAGTCTCAGACGTGCCCCTGTTGCTCTGAAGTCGTCTGAGCAGCGACCCTGACGTCTTGGCTCTCTTGGCGCCCTCTGGTGGCGCCCTAAAGAGGAAAGATCAGAGTGGAACAGTCAGATACAAGATAAAGCAATAAGTTGAAAGATTACAAAAAGCAGCGGCAAGATCTTACTCTTCCTCTTCTTCCTCGGGCTGAGGCGGATAGATCAAACTCTGCTCAGCTGCGAATTGGGGAAGACTCCCTCTGGCGCTTAAGCGGGTGCAGGGGCCACGACTCGAGAGCCCAGGCCCGTCGCCGTGTGAGCAGAGATGCTCCAGCAGCATGATCCTTGGCCGGGCGCGTCGAGGCGAGCAGGCTCTGACCGTATGCTCCCCGCCATTTCTCGGTCCTCCGGAGGCGTCTCCTTGGCGAGGGCAAGCTCCTCTGCTGACAAGCTACTTGGCCCAGCGGAGGCGCCCGGCAGGCTCACTTGGCGGAAGAGGCGACATTTGGGTGGACCCGACAAAGTTCTGCGAGATGTCGAAAACAGCCAAGGTGAGAAGCGGCGTTGGGGTGAAGTCAAGAAGCGGAAGCCATAGGTGTTCATGACATCACGAAAAAATTCAGAAAAGGCGTCGAGCCGCACCGAGAAAAATCGCGAAGAAGGGTACGAAGGAGACCTTGGCAGATGTGGCGGCGGAGATGACCCTCGTCGGCGGATCTCAGGTCACCGTCGACCGAAGAAAGTAATACCCATCCGCAGCTCCTTCTGTCGGCGAGGTGAAGAGACCCGCTCTTTCCTGGCCTGAGCTGCGCCTCGGCAATTCCGCCCTTCCTTATCGGCCTTGAGCCATGGGGAGTCGTGGTGGAGAAGCGGCGGCGTGGGTGGCACCGGTGGCGATGGAGGCGGGCGTCGCCTCTGCGGACTCGAGAAGGAAGAAGCGGCGGGGTTTTCGATGTGACGGCGAGGGCAAGTGGGCTTCATGCGGTTTCCCCACTTATAAAGGGGAGGGGCAGGCGTTCGATTTTCCATTAAATAAAGCCCCGATCTCCCCGCGCCATGTCCGGCAGCGTGCCGCTCGTGGGAGGCGTGGTGGGTCCAAAGCAAATAGCGGCGTAATCAAGACCCAGCGCCCGTGCCTTTATGCAGGCCTGGCCCATGAGCTTGGCGCCGTGTGTAGCCCGAGCCGGGGCTCTGCCGGTGTACTAGAGTAGGGGTACCCTAGTACCCCGAACTTCGTCTGCGGACAGTTACGGCACCGCGCGGGCGGCTTGATAACGCCAAGTTCCTCGGCAGCTCCTTGGAGCCATTCAAAACATAAGCAGTCAAGACCCGGCAAGAGGAGCTTGCGGGAAGATCTCGAGGGCACAAAGGAAAACAAGGCCCGGCAAGAGGAGCTTGCCGGGAAGGCTTGAGGCGCTGAACCCCAAAGCGCGACAAGGTTCCCGCCTCGGACAAAGCGCTTGCTGGGACGGCGACCTCTCCATCTCGCTCGCTCACCCGTCAGCGTGTCACCAGGGCTCTCCCAGGGCAGCGTGTCGTGAGGCTGCGCAGCCAGCGGAGATAGCGACAAGCATGCGGACAAGCTACCTAGTGGCGGATGGAGCGCGCTGAAGGTCCCTGTTACACTTGTTAAGGCGGCCGTGGCGGGCATTGATGACTCTTATCCCTTGCCGTCGAGTTAGGTATAGATTCTGTACCTTTGCTACAAGCGGTGTACCAACCTAGGTTTTACCGTTGTAACCTTGTCTACTTGCCACATGTGGTAACCCCTTGTGCCTATAAAGGAGGCCGAGGGCAGCGTGGGGGGGGTTCGGCTGGTTTGGTCCAGCTCGACAGTTCATCACATCGAGGTTAGGTTTTGTAGCCGCATTGCTCCCTAGCAAGAACACGGATAATCCACAAAGCAGCGGTGGGAGTATTATCTCTCAGGAGAGCTCGAAGCTGGGTAAAACCTAGCGTGCGCACCGCCTCGATCCGCTCTTTGCGCAATCTCCGCCCCCTCTGAACCACAAGGGACCCGGGTCCGTGGGTGCTCGTGGGGCCGATCTGCGCTTCTCCCCGACGGAGAGGTGAGGCGAGGGAGAGCAGGGTCGAGGGGTATATATAGGGGGGCATGACTTGGAGGAGGGCAGGTCGAGGCGGGGGATCGGGAGGATCCGTGCGGCGATCCGGTCGTGTCTTCGCATAGGGGAAGAAGGATGGGGCCACCCGTCGGTGAGAGAGGAGCGGCGCGTCGGGGACCGGTCTGAAGGAGGTTTGGAGAGCTCGGTCGGCCGTCAGGTGGGCCGGCTCGGTAGCTGGGCGCTGGCTGACGATGCTTTCGAGAGCCGCTGGAGTCTTGGCTGGGCGGTTAGCTGGCAGGCAGAACTTCCTTTCCATTTTTTGAATAATTAGAGAGAGAAAAATACTTAAATATAAATATTTTATATAGGACATATATATATCAAAATGATCAGGGAATATTCCTATAATTTGAACATTTTCGAGGGCAAAACTCAAAGTTTATAAAAATCATTTTCTAAAATTCCAAATAAAACTCAAATTTGAATTCAAACTTTTGGCAATGTTTTTCCTCTGATATTTTTGGAGTGTCATGTTTACTCCTCTCATACTTTTTCTCAAGTATTTATCGAGGCATAGTTTTGAAATAATTTCCACCCACAATTTGAATTCAAATTCCAACAACTCCAAAACTTAGAAACTCCAAATGCCACTCAAATTCAAACTGAATGCATAGATGCTTAGCTATAATTGTAAAACATTCCAAATAGGAAATTTGGGATGTTACATATTCGAAGGTTTTAGGGTATATTGGTATATATAGGAAGAAGAAATCGTCGGGGATCCATGAGGGCCCACGAGGTGGAGGCGCCTGAGGGGGCGCCCTGCCTCATGCCTTCCCGTTAATCCCAGCGTGCACTCCAAGTCTCCGTGTTGCATTCTTTCCAAAAATAACTTTCTGAAGGTTTCATTCCGTTTGGACTCCATTTGATATTCCTTTTCTTGAAACACTAAAACAAGGGAAAAACAGGAACTGGCACTGGGCTCTGGGTTAATAGGTTAGTCCCAAAAATCATATAAAAGTGCTTAGTAAAGCCCATTAAACATCTAAGATGGATAATATAATAGCATGAATACTTCATAAATTATAGATACGTTGGAGCGTATCATATACCCTGATGAGTTGATCAATAGTTTTATCTGAGACTTGCGGTGAAGCTGTATTTACAAGAAAGTGAGTGGGAGCACTACAACCTTTACGATAAGTATATGTGAATGACATATTGTTGATCGAAAATGATGTAGAATTTTCGGAAAGCATAAAGGAGTGTTTGAAAGGATATTTTCAAAGAAACACCTCGGTGAAGCTACTTACATATTGGGCATCAAGATCTACAAAGATAGATCAAGACAATTGATAAGACTTTCGATGAGTACATACCTTGATAAGATTTTGAAGGAGTTCAAAATGGATCGATCAAAGGAGTTCTTGCACGAGTTGTAAGGTATGAAGTTGAGTAAGACTCAAAACCCAACCACGGCGAAGATAGAGAGAATGAAAGTCATTCCTATGCCTCAGCCATAGGTTCTATAAAGTATACCACGCTGTATACCAAACCTATTGTGTACCTTGCCATGAGTTTGACAAAGGGGTACAATAGTGATCGAGAATAGATCATTGGACAGCGGTCAAAAGTATCCTTAGAGGACTAAGGAAATATTTCTCAGTTATGGAGGTGATAAAGATTTCATCATAAAGAGTTACGATGATGCAAGCTTTAACACCGATCTGATATTCTGAGTCTCAATCTGGATACATATTGAAAGTGGGAGAAATTAGCTAGAGTAGCTCCATGCAGAGCATTGTAGACAAAGAAATTTGCAAAATACATACAAATCTGAATGTAGCAGACCCGTTGACTAAGCTTCTCTCACAAGCAAAACATGATCACACCTTAGTACTCTTTGGGAGTTAATCACATGGTGATGTGAACTAGATTATTGACTCTAGTAAACCCTTTGGGTGCTGGTCACATGGTGATGTGAACTATGGGTGTTAATCACATGGTGATGTGAACTATTGGTGTTTAATTACATGGCTATGTGAACTAGATTATTGACTCTAGTGCAAGTGGGAGACTGAAGGAAATATGCCCTAGAGGCAATAATAAAGTTGTTATTTTATATTTCCTTATATATATGTTTATTATTCATGCTAGAATTGTATTAACCGAAAACTTGATACATGTGTGGATACATAGACAAAAACCATGTCCCTAGTAAGCCTCTACTAGACTAGCTCATTAATCAAAGATGCTTAAGTTTCCTAACGATAGTATTCGGACACCGGAAGTGTTATGGGGGTACCGGGTACGTATCGGGTCACCGGAAGGGGTTCCTGGCAAAACCCGGCAAGCTATATGGGCCTAATGGGCCAGAGGAAACACACCAGCCACAAAGGGCTGGTGCTTCATATGGGCTGGCCAAATTGGAGAAGGAAAGGAAAGGGAATAGGATTCCCTCTTCCCTCTTCCCTTCCTACTCGAATAGGAATAGGAAATGGGGAGGTCGGATTGGGAGGACTCGGTAGGATTCCTCCTACTTGGGCGCCCCTTGGCTGCCTCTCCTCCTCCAACCTATATATATATGAGGGGCACAGCTAGAACACTAGCGAACATTGTTAGCCATGTGCGGCGCCCCCTCCACAGTTCACGCCTCGGTCATATTCACGTAGTGCTTAGGGAAGCCTCGCGGATCACTTCACCATCATCATCACTGCCCGTTGTCTTGTGGAACTCTCCTCGAAAGTTTGCTGGATCAAGAGTTGAGGGGCGTCACCGAGCTAAGCGTGTGCAGAACTTCGGAGGTGCCGTCGTTCGATTGCTTGATCGGTCGGAATGAGAAGAAGTTCGACTACATCAACGCGTTGTCAAGCGCTTCGCTTTCGGTCTCACAGTGCGTGGACACACTCTCCCCTTTCATTGCTATGCATCTCCAAGATAGATCTTGCTTGGCGTGGGATTTTTTGAAATTGCATCTCGTTCCCAGCAGGCAGTCCCTTAGTCATCACACCGGCGAACTGTTGGGCCCTCGGAACATGGAGAACCCGAATGTGTCCAAGGGCCACCTGCTCGAGGCACAAAGTGAATGTCCAGCTCAATGTGCTTAGTCCGCGATGATGAGCGGGGTTGGCGGAAAGGTACACAGAGCGTTATCACGATGAACAACCATAGCCTAGGAGACATCATGATGCAACTCTGAAGTAGCTTCATAGCGGTGCACTCGGCGAGCGATGTTAACCACTGCTCGGTGGTGGCCTTCGTCTGGAGTGCAAAATGGTGGGTTGTCTCTTGGCGACCACGAACGAGGAAGGACCGAGGTAGATCAGATAGCGGAGGTGGAGCGGCGGGTGGCGGGGCAGCCCGGCCTGTCGCGTTGGAATAGGCCACAATCTCCGGAGAAGTGGGCGCCGTGAGAGTGACCCCAAGAGCCATCGTGCCACGGATGTGGCGGAGAATCCGTTCACGAGAGTCAATGGGAGTCACGAGGCGTGCATATGAAGACACACCTGCTGAACAACATATTATATATCCGGCGAGTGAGATTCGAGATCTTGAAGAGCACCAACAATGGACGGTAGAGCAGACATCGGCTGGCGAGCCCTCGAGGCGGAAACCTTGGCCTTCGTGTTAGCGGGAGTAGCGACGAGGGTGACAATTGAGCATGCCGTCATGCTCAAGTATCTCATCTGCATACCTGCTGATGAAGGAAGAAGCCGTCGGTCACCGAACAACCTCAATGCCAAGGAAATAATGTAGAGCACCCAAGTCCTTGATGGCAAACTCGTCACGTGGCGAGATGTAATCTGCTAAAGAAAGGCTGCGGAGGAGACCGTCGAGGATGATGTCGTCGGCGTAAAGACAAATATGCCATCGTGGCGTCGCGGTGATAGGCGAACAATGAGGCATCCGGCGAGTAATGATCGTCTCCAACATATCTATAATTTTTATTGTTCCATGTTGTTATATTATCAATCTTGGATGTTTATAATCATTTTATAGTCATTTTATATCATTTTTGGTACTAACCTATTGACATAGTGCCAAGTGCCACTTGCTATTTTTCCATGTTTTTACATACAAGAAATCAATACCAAGCGAAGTCCAAAAGCATGAAACTTTTGGAGATTTTGTTTTGGACGAGAAGACATCAAATAGGACGAAGAAGCACACGAGGGGTTGATATGTCTCCAACGTATCTATAATTTTTATTGTTCCATGCTGTTATATTATCATTCTTGGATGCTTTATAATCATTTTATTTCATTTTGGGACTAACCTATTGACATAGTGCCAAGTGCTAGTTGCTATTTTGTGCATCTTTTTACATGGAAATCAATATCAAGCGGAGTCCAAACACCACGAAACTTTTGTGGATTTTTATGGACGAAGACCACCAATGGGCGAGAGCACACAGGGGTGCCCAAGGGGCACAACCCACCAGAAGCGGCGCTGAGGCAGGCGCACCAGTGGGTTGTGCCAACCTCGATGCCTCCGCACCCCTCTTTACCCTATAAATTCCCAAATATTACGAAAACCCTCGGGGTTATCCTAGATCAGAAGTTCCATACCGCAGCCTCTGTAGCACCAAAACCAACCTAGACCCTTTATGGCACCACGGAGGTGGAATCATCACCCTTGGCCATCTTCATCATCCGGCGGCCACTATGATGAGGAGGAGCAGTCCACCCTCGGGGCTGAGGGTTTGTACCAGTAGCTATGTGTTTAATCTCTCTCTCTCTCTCTCTCTCTCTCTCTCTCTCTCTCTCTCTCGTGTTCTTGAGATGTCACGATCTTGATGTATCACGGGCTTTGTTAATATAGTCGGATCATATGGTGTTTTCCCTCTCTATCTTGTTGTGATGAATTGAGTTTTTCCATTTGAGATTTCGTTGTTATCGGATTGAATACTTTTATGGATTTGAGAACACTTGATATATGTATTGCAATTGAATACTCATGGTGACAATGAGGTATCGTATTGATTCACTTGATATATGTTTTGGCACTCAACTCGCGGATTCCCAAGGTGACATTGGGGTAATCTATGCATAGGGATTGATGCCCGTTCTTGTCTTTGTTTCTCGGTAGAAATCTTGGGGCACTCTTTGAAGTTCTTTGTGTTGGATTGAGTATTATGAATATGAATTAGCTTTGGTGTTATTTTAGTACAAACTCTAGGATATATCAAGCGGAAAGAATAGCTTTGTGTTATTTTAAGTACGAACTCTTGAATAGATCGAGCGGAAAGAATAGCTTTGAGGTGGCCGTTACCCTACAAACAATTTATTCTTATGTTCTCCGCTAGATAGGAACTTTGGAGTGATTCTTCGTCGCACTTTGAGGGGTGGTTATTGATCCAATTATATTAGCATTGTTGAGAGGTTACACTAGCGAAATCGGACCCTAGGCCTTGTTTTCAAGCATTGCAATACCATTTTGTGCCCGTTTACTATTTGCTACCTTGTTGTTTTATTTATTCAGATTATAAAATATATATCTACCATCAATATTACAGTTTTATCACCATATCTTAGCGAACTAGTGCACCTATACAATTTGCCATTGTATTAGGTGTGTTGGGGACACAAGAGACTTCTTGTATTTGGTTGCGGGTTGTTTGAGAGTGATGGGGCGTAGTATTTCAAAAAAATTCCTACGATCACACAAGATCTATCTAGGAGAAGCATAGCAACGACCGGGAGATGTGTCCATGTACCCTCGTGACCGAAAAGCGGCGTTACATGCTTATGATTGATGTAGTCGAGCGTCTTGGCGATCAACCGATCATGTACGAGCATACGTCACCTCGCGATCTGCACACAATTGAAGAGACTTGCAAAGATAACCAATCATACATAAAAGAATTCAGAGGAGATTCAAATATTGTTCATAGATAAACTTGATCATAAACCCACAATTCATCGGTCTCAACAAACACACATAAAAGAAGATTACATCGAATAGATCTCCATGAGAATCGTGGAGAACTTTGTATTGAGATCCAAAGAGAGAAGAAGCCATCTAGCTAATAACTATGGACCCGAAGGTCTAAGGTAAACTACTCACACATCACGGAGAGGCTATGGTGTTGATGTAGAGGCCCTCCGTGATCAATGCCCCCTCCGTGAACAACTAAAAGGCCCCAAGATGGGATCTCATGGGTATAGAAGGTTGCACCACACAAAGTATTTAAATCATGCACAAACCCGATGACAAGCCAAGCAATGTTTCATACCTTTGGTGTTCTCAAACTTTTTCAATCTTCACACAATACATGAGCGTGAGCCATGGATATAGCACTATATGTGGAATATAATGGTGGTTGTGGAGAAGAAAAAAAAGGAGAAGATAGTCTCACATCAACTAGGCGTATCAACGGGCTATGGCCATGCCCATTAATAGATATCAATGTGAGTGAGTAGGGATTGCCATGCAACGAATGCACTAGAGTTATAAGTATATGAAAGCTCAACAAAAGAAACTAAGTGGGTGTGCATCCAACTCGCTTGCTCACGAAAACCTAGGGCATTTTGAGGAAGCCCATCATTGGAATATACAAGCCAAGTTATATAATGAAAAATGCCCACTAGTATATGAAAGTGATATCATAGGAGACTCTCTATCATGAAGATCATGGTGGTACTTTGAAGCACAAGTGTGGTAAAAGGATAGTAACATTGTCCCTTCTCTCTTTTTCTCTCATTTTTTATTTGGGCATTTTCTCTTCTTTTTTATGGCCTATTTTTCTTTTTAAATGCGAGTCTCATTCCGACTTGTGGGGAACCATAGTCTCCATCATCATCTCCTCACTTGGGACAATGCTCTAAAAATGATGATCATCACACTTTTATTTACTTACAACCCAACAATTACAACTCAATACTTAGTACAAAATATGACTATATGTGAATACCTCCGTGATGTCGGGATATGCAATGAATCAAGAGTGACATGTATGAAAGAATCATGAGCGGTGGCTTTGCCACAAATACGATGTCAACTACATGATCATGCGAAGCAATATGACAATGATGGGCGTGTCATAGTAAGCGGAGCGGTGGTAAGTTAAATGGCAATATATCTCGGAATGGGTATGGAAATGCCATGATAGGTAGGTATGGTGGATGTTTTGAGGAAGGTATATGGTGGGTGTATGATACCGACGAAAAGTCTTGGTGATTAGAGGCTAGCAATGGTGGAAGGAAGAGAGTGCGTATAATACATGGACTCAACATTAGTCATAAAGAACTCATATATTTATTGCAAAAATCTACAAGTTATCAAAGCAAAGTATTAAGCACATGCTCCTAGGGGATAGATTGGTAGGAAAATACCATCGACATCCCGACCGCAACTCATAAGGAAGACAATCAATAAATAAATCATTCTCCGACTTCATCACATAACGGTTCACCATACATGCATGCTACAGGAATCACAAACTTTAACACAAGTATTCCTCAAATCCACAACTACTCAACTAGCATGACTCTGATATCACCATCTTTATATCTCAAAACAATCATCAAGCATCAAACTTCTCATAGTATTCAACACACTCATAAGATAATTTTTACTAATATTGGATGCCTATTACTTTAGGACTAATTTCTCAATTTAAGCAAATTACCATGCTGTTTTGTAGGACTCTCAAATAATATAAGTGAAGCATGAGAGAACAATAGTTTCTATAAAACAAAATCCACCACCGTGCTCTAAAAGATATAAGTGAAGCACTAGAGCAAAAACTATATAGCTCAAAAGATATAAGTGAAGCACATAGAGTATTCTAACAAATTCTGAATCATGTGTGTCTCTCTCAAAAGGTGTTTACAGCAAGGATGATTGTGGCAAACTAACAAATAAAGACTCAAATAATTAAGGCGCTCCAAGCAAAACACATATCATGTGGTGAATAAAAATATAGCTCAAGTAAAGTTACCGATGGAAGTAGGCGAAAGAGGGGATGCCTTCAGGGCATCCCCATGCTTTAACTTTGGTTTCCTTAGATTATCTTGGGGTTACATGGGCATCCCCAAGCTTAGGATCTTGCCACTCCTTGTTCCATAATCCATCAAATCTTTTACCCAAAACTTGAAAACTTCACAAGGCAAAACTTAGCTCAAAATCTTGTGAGCTCCATTAGCGAAGAAAACAAAACACCACATCAAGGTACTGTAATGAACTCATTCTTTATTATATGGGTTTTAAACCTACTGTATTCCAACTTCTCTATGGTTTATAAACTATTTTATTAGCCATAGATTCATCAAAATCAACAAACAACACACGAAAGACAGAATCTGTCAAAAACAGAACAGTCTGTAGTAATCTGTAACTAACATAAACTTCTGGAACTCCAAAACATTTACTAAAATAGGACGACCTAGAAAATTTGTTTATTGATCTGGTTCAATTGGAATCAGTATTTTATCACGTTCTGGTGATTTTAACAATTGTTTTAGTGAACAGGAAGTTTCTGGAATTTTCAGCAAGATCAAATAACTATCATCCAAGAAGATCCTATAGGTTTAACTTGGCACAAACACTAATTAAAACATAAAATTTCTAACCAGAGGCTAGATCAAATATTTATTACTAAACATGAGCAAAAAGTAAAAAACTAAAATAAATTTGGGTTGCCTCCCAACAAGCGCTATCGTTTAACGCCCCTAGCTAGGCATAAAAGCAAGGATAGATCTAGGTATTGCCATAATAATAGGATAGATCACGAAAATTCATCTCATATTCTCTACGTTCAGCAGCAAGTTTTCGTTGAGGCAAGAAAAAGTAATCAAAAGGGCTAAATTTAATGGGACAGAAGTCCCCAAGATCAACCTTTGGAGGTATAGGTTCCTCCTTCGGCCCTTCATATTGCACAACCAATTTATCATTATAAGCATTCTTTTGACAAAATTTGCTGAGCATATACTCGAGAGAGTATCCTAGCTCATTATTTCGAATAGCAAAATCATTATTAAGTTCATAAATTCTATCAACTAGAACATTGGTAGGAACCCTTTTTCTAAGGTTTTCATTAAAAGCAACATAGTCTAGAGATTGAAAACGCATTATTTCCTCTTGATCAAATAAGATAGTATCTATGGGAGGCTGGCCAGCGTCCACCCTATAGTGCGCAAAGGTTTCTTTGGCCTCTTTTATTATAAATCTGAACTCATGAGCCAAAAAGATAGTAGCGGCATGCTTAACAGAAGAATGCTCAATATTAGAAAATTCTAGGAAAATCCTTTGTATGCAAGGGTGCATGTGCATAAATTGCCTTTCAAGTTCAACTACAAGCATGGCAATAGTGTCCGCATGACTACTAGTTCTATGAAGAATAGAACTACCCATAGAAGGCAAAGCACCGACACAAGTAAAGAAATCTTGAATAACCTCTTTTCCAATAATATTACCACTACCAATTCGGAATTTTTTGTATGTAAGATAGGGGGTTCTTCAGCAGGAGCATCAAAATTTTCCATGTTATTGTTATTGTCCATATCGACAATAATTTCCCCAATTTTAGACATAACGCAGAAAGTGCAAGGAGCAAAAAGAAAGAGGAGGCTGAACAGAAAGAGAGGACGAATAAAATGGCAAGGGTGAAGTGGGGAGAGGAAAACGAGAGGCAAATGGCAAATAATGTAATGCGAGGGATAAGAGTTTGTGATGGGTACTTGGTATGTCTTGACTTGACTTGACTTGGCCGAATCTCCCGCAACAGTGCTAGAAATCCTTCTTGCTACCTCTTGAGCACTGCGTTGGTTTTCCCTTGAAGATGAAAGGGTGATGCAGTAAAGTAGCGTAAGTATTTCCCTCAGTTTTTGAGAACCAAGGTATCAATCCAGTAGGAGATCACGCACAAGTCCCTTGCACCTACACAAACAAATAAGAATGTCGCAACCAACGCGATAAAGGGGTTGTCAATCCCTCAACGGTCACTTACAAGAGTGAGATCTGATAGATAAGATAAGATAATATTTTTGGTATTTTTATAATAAAGAGAAATAAAGATGCAAAGTAAAACAAAAGGCAAAAGAAATAACTAAGTGTTGGAAGATTAATATGATGGAAAATAGACCCGGGGGCCATAGGTTTCACTAGTGGCTTCTCTCAAGAGCATAAGTATTACGGTGGGTGAACAAATTACTGTTGAGAAATGGATAGAATTGAGCATAGTTATGAGAATATCTAGGTATGATCATGTATATAGGCATCACGTCCGTGACAAGTAGACCGACTCTTGCCTGCATCTACTACTATTACTCCACACATCGACTGCTATCCAGCATGCATCTAGAGTATTAAGTTCAAAAGAACACAGTAACGCTTTAAGCAAGATGACATGATGTAGAGGGATAAACTCATGCAATATGATATAAACCCCATCTTGTTATCCTCGACGACAATTATACAATACGTGCCTTGCTGCCCCTGCTGTCACTGGGAAAGGACACCAAAAGATTGAACCCAAAGCTAAGCACTTCTCCCATTGCAAGAAAAATCAATCTAGTAGGCCAAACCAAACTGATAATTCAAAGAGACTTGCAAAGATAACCAATCATACATAAAAGAATTTAGAGGAGATTCAAATATTGTTCATAGATAAACTTGATCGTAAACCCACAATTCATCGGTCTCAACAAACACACCGCAAAAGAAGATTACATCGAATAGATCTCCACGAGAATCATGGAGAACTTTGTATTGAGATCCAAAGAGAGATAAGAAGCCACTAGCTAATAACTATGGACCCGAAGGTCTAAGGTAAACTACTCACACATCATCGGAGAGGCTATGGTGTTGATGTAGAAGCCCTTCATGATCAATGCCCCTCCGAGGAGCGCGAAAAGGCCCCAAGATCGGATCTCACGGGTATAGAAGGTTGCGGCGGTGGAATTAGGTTTTAGCTCAGATGTCGATAGTTTGGGAGTGCATGAGGTATATATAGGATGAAGAAATGCGTCGGTGGATCAACGTGGGCCCCACGTGGGTGGAGGCGCGCCCCTGCTCGTGCTCTCTGGTTGATTTCTTGGCGTGGACTCCAAGTCCTCGGATCATGTTTGTTCGAAAATCACGTTCCCGAAGGTTTCATTCCGTTTGGACTCCGTTTGATATTCTTTTTCGCAAACACTGAAATAGGCAAAAAACAGCAATTTGGGCTAGGCCTCCGGTTAATAGGTTAGTCCCAAAATAATATAAAAGTGTATAATAAAGCCCGTTAACGTCCAAAACAGAATATAATATAGCATGGAACAATAAAAAATTATAGATACGTTGGAGACGTATCACTCATCCTCTGATTCTGAGGTTCTCGTCTTCCTAGATCTGGTGGCTGCCTTTGGCAAGTTACTCGGAGTGCTCCAGCTGCCATCATCTGAGCCCTCACTCATCTGCACATGTTCCTCGACCTATTGACTTCACTTTGATCAGACATCTTGCAGGCAAACGTCAGCAGACCGTGTGAATAGGTTGTAGATGAGGTAGAGTAGATGAGCATCACAAAGTACAGAGGTTTTGGAAAACAAATTGAGTCAAAGATCTTAGTTTTAGTTCTCTACAGAAGTGATCTCGGAGCTACCGAATTGACAAACTCGGTGATACCGAAGCAACACTTGGAACCTAAACTAGTGAACTCGGTTGGGCTGAGTCACAGTTTGGTGGCACCGAGGTTGCTAGGGTTTCACAGAATCTTGAACTCGGTCACACCGATTTGCTGTTCGGTCAGACCAAAAAGCGCATGTGCAATGGCCTAGGGCGAATCGGTGAGACCGATATCTACATTTCGTCGGTCCGAGATGACTTCTGCGGAGAGCTAACCCTAAAATTTTCAAATCAATCTAGACCTAAGGAAGTTTTAGCTGGATAGATTAATCTCATTCGTGGCAAGAAACATGGCATTGTCCTTGTGCTAGGAATCGGAGTGAAAAAGAAGCACAAGGGGTGGAACACTTACCCTAGAACGGCGAGTGTTTGCTATGGCGGCGACGGGAGCAGATTCCGTCGCAGGCAGAATCCAATGGAGGGAGGTCGTTGGCGGGAGGAGACGGTCCGGAGACCCGAGGAGGCAGAGCAGGACAGCGGGCTGAGAGAATTTGAAGAAATTTCCAAAGTCTCACTCGTGGGTATTTATATCCCGACCGTGTCGGTGTAACGAGTGGAAAACTCGGTGGCACCGAGATTGCATAATTCAAGCGGTTGCTGCAACTCGGTGTGACCGAAGTGTTCAAATCGGTTGCACCGAGATGAAAACCTAGATCAACTTAGTGAACCGGTTTGACGAAATGGATTTCTTGGTCGACCGAAATGCATAAAGAGGTTTTGTAAGTTTAAGTCTATGACTGAATCGGGACTCGAGTGCTCCTCACAGAGTGGTTCGAATTTGACTTGATCAAACTTTGTGATGTAGCATGAATAGAGTTTGAGACGAGAAAAGCATAGATAGCTAGAGGGATTTCTTAGGCATTCTTGTCCATCCATTTGGAAAAAGAAAAACCAAACAAACAAAACAACAAATGGATGTCCTCGAATGAGTAAAATATGCATCCAACATGCTCACACAATAAAATGACAAATGAAATATGTGACAAAGCATGCACAATCATTCTAACATCTATCAAGCAATTTGGCGACGACTAGGTCATCTATATATGACTATATTGACTTAGGAGTCAAATGAGAACATTTGATCATAGGTCATACTCATCGTTTAAGAACAAGTGGGGTTGCCACTTTTACATAAAGCATTGTTTTGTTCACATCATTAGAGTTGCTTTAGCTCAATTGATTAGAGT
>JAHIAM010000684.1:0-26348 GCA_021605205.1 Aegilops longissima
TGGAAATCGCGGAACCCCAAAATGGTGAGTAATAGTCCATGAAACGGGTCAGAATTGGCCAAAACTATGAGTGTTGATGACGAACATGTAAACGCACCCAAGGGATCGTCAATCTTGGAAATCGCTCTAGGACCCCAAAACGGTGAGTAATAGTGCACGGACCAGAATCGGCCAAATTTGTGAGTGTTGATGATCGACACGTAAACGCACGCCGGGGTTCGTCAATCGTGGAAATCACTTAGGGAACCCAAAACTAAATAACAATCCAAGAAACGGGCCAGAATCGCCCAAACTGCGATTGTTGACGACCGACACGTATACGCACCTTGGGGTTCGACAACCATGGAAATCGCTTTGGGACCCCAAAACGGTGAGTAATAGTCCATGAAACGGGCAGAATTGGCCAAAACTGTGAGTGTTGATGATCGACACATAAATGCAGCTCAGGGTTCGTCAATCGTGGAAATCACTCCGGGACCCCAAAACAGTGAGTAATAGTCCACGAAACGGGCAAAAATCGCCAAAACCGCGAGTGTTGATGACCGACATGTAAACGCACCCCGGGGTTTGTTAATCGTGGAAATCACTCCGGGACACCAAGATAGTGAGTAATAGTCCACGAAATGAGGCAGAATCGGCCAAAATTGTGAGTGTTGATGATCGACACGTAAACGCACGCAGGGGTTCGTCAATCGTGGAAATCACTTAGCGACCCCAAACTGAGTAATAGTCCAAGAAACGGGCCAGAATCGGCCCAAACTTCGATTGTTGATGACCAAAACATAAGCACACCTTGTGGTCCGAAAACCATGGAAATCACTTTGGGACCCCAAAACGAGGAGTAATTGTCCATGAAACTGCTCCGAATCGAAAAAAACCACGCGAGTTGATGACCGACACATAAACGCTCGCCGTGGTTCGTTAATCATGGAAATCACTCCGGGACCACAAAGCTGTGAGTAATAGTCCACGAAACGGGCCAGAATTGGCCAAAACTGAGAGTGTTGATGACCGACATGTAAACGCACCCCGGGGTTTGTTAATCGTCCAAATCACTCTGGGACACCAAGATAGTGAGTAATAGTCCACGAAACGGGCCGAATTGGCCAAAACTGCTAGTGTTGATGACCAACATCTAAATGCACCCCGGGGTTCATTAATCGTGGAAATCATTCCGGGACCCCAAAATAGTGAGAAATAGTCCATGAAATGGGCCAGAATCGGCCAAAACTGTGAGTGTTGCTGACCGACACATAAGCGTACCTTGGGGTTCAAGAACTATGGAAATCGCTTCGGAACCCCAAAATGGTGAGTAATAGTCCATGAAACGGGTCCGAATTGGCCAAAACTATGAGTGTTGACAGCGAACATGTAAACGCACCCCAGGGATCGTCAATCTTGGAAATCGCTCTAGGACCCCAAAACGGTGAGTAATAGTGCATAAATCGGACCAGAATCGGCCAAAATTGTGAGTGTTGATGATCAACACGTAAACGCACGCCGGGGTTCGTCAATCTTGGAAATCACTTAGGGACCCCACAACTAAATAACAATCCAAGAAACGGGTCAGAATCGGCCCAATACGATTGTTGATGACCGACACGTATGCGCACCTTGGGGTTCGACAACCATGGAAATCGCTTTGGGACCCCAAAACGGTGACTAATAGTCCATGAAACGGGCCAGAATCGGCCAAAACTGTGAGTGTTGATGATCGACACATAAATGCACCTCAGGGTTCGTCAATCGTGGAAATCACTCCGGGACCCCAAAACAGTGAGTAATAGTCCCACAAACGGGCAAAATCGCCAAAACTGCGAGTGTTGATGACCGACATGTAACGCGCCCCGGGTTTGTTAATCGTGGAAATCACTCCGGACACCAAGATAGTGAGTAATAGTCCATGAAACGAGCCAGAATCGGCCAAAATTGTGAGTGTTGATGATAGACACGTGAGCGCACGCGCTGGGGTTCGTCAATCGTGGAAATCACTTAGCGACCCCAAAACTGAGTAATAGTCCAAGAAACGGGCCAGAATCGGCCCAAACTTCGATTGTTGATGACCTAAACGTAAGCGCACCTTGTGGTTCGAAAACCATGGAAATCACTTTGGGACCCCAAAACGAGGAGTAATTGTCCATGAAACTGCTCAGAATCGAAAAAAAAAACGCGAGTTGATGACCGACACATAAACGCACCCCGTGGTTCGTTAATCATGGAAATCACTCCGGGACCACAAAGCTGTGAGTAATAGTTAAACGGGCCAGAATTGGCCAAAACTGAGAGTGTTGATGACCGACATGTAAGCGCACACTCGGGTTTGTTAATCGTCCAAATCACTCCGGGACACCAAGATAGTGAGTAATAGTCCACGAAACGGGCCGAATTGGCCAAAACTGCTAGTGTTGATGACCAACATCTAAATGCACCCCGGGGTTCATTAATCGTGGAAATCATTCCGGGACCCCAAAATAGTGAGAAATAGTCCATGAAATGGGCCAGAATCGGCCAAAACTGTGAGTGTTGATGACCGACACATAAGCGTACCTTGGGGTTCAAGAACTATGGAAATCGCTCCGAACCCCAAAATGGTGAGTAATAGTCCATGAAACGGGTCGAATTGGCCAAAACTATGAGTGTTGACAGCGAACATGTAAACGCACCCTGGGGATCGTCAATCTTGGAAATCGCTCTAGGACCCCAAAACGGTGAGTAATAGTGCATAAAACGGACCAGAATCGGCCAAAATTGTGAGTGTTGATGATCAACACGTAAGCACGCCGGGTTCATCAATCTTGGAAATCACTTAGGGACCCCAAAACTAAATAACAATCCAAGAAACGGGTCAGAATCGCCCAAACTACGATTGTTGATGACCGACATATGCGCACCTTGGGGTTCGACAACCATGGAAATCGCTTTGGGACCCCAAAGCGGTGACTAATAGTCCATGAAACGGGCCAGAATCGGCCAAAACTGTGAGTGTTGATGATCGACACATAAATGCACCTCAGGGTTCGTCAATCGTGGAAATCACTCCGGGACCCCAAAACAGTGAGTAATAGTCCACGAAACGGGCAAAATCGGCCAAAACTGCGAAGTGTTGATGACCGACATGTAAACGCACCCCGGGGTTTGTTAATCGTGGAAATCACTCCGGGACACCAAGATAGTGAGTAATAGTCCACGAAACGAGCCAGAATCGGCCAAAATTGTGAGTGTTGATGATCGACACGTAAACGCACGCCGGGGTTCGTCAATCGTGGAAATCACTTAGCGACCCCAAAACTGAGTAATAGTCCAAGAAACGGGCCAGAATCGGCCCAAACTTCGATTGTTGATGACCTAAACGTAAGCGCACCTTGTGGTTCGAAAACCATGGAAATCACTTTGGGACCCCAAAACGAGGAGTAATTGTCCATGAAACTGCTCGAATCGAAAAAAACAACGCGAGTTGATGACCGACACAAACGCACCCGTGGTTCGTTAATCATGGAAATCACTCCGGGACCACAAAGCTGTGAGTAATAGTCCACTAAAGCGGGCCAGAATTGGCCAAAACTGAGAGTGTTGATGACCGACATGTAAGCGCACTCGGGTTTGTTAATCGTCCAAATCACTCGGGACACCAAGATAGTGAGTAATAGTCCACGAAACGGGCCGAATTGGCCAAAACTGCTAGTGTTGATGACCAACATCTAAATGCACCCGGGTTCATTAATCGTGGAAATCATTCGGGACCCCAAAATAGTGAGAAATAGTCCATGAAATGGGCCAGAATCGCCAAAACTGTGAGTGTTGATGACCGACACATAAGCGCACCTTGGGGTTCAAGAACTATGGAAATCACTCGGAACCCCAAAATGGTGAGTAATAGTCCATGAAACGGGTCCGAATTGGCCAAAACTATGAGTGTTGACAGCGAACATGTAAACGCACCCGAGGATCGTCAATCTTGGAAATCGCTCTAGGACCCCAAAACGGTGAGTAATAGTGCATAAACGGACCAGAATCGGCCAAAATTGTGAGTGTTGATGATCAACACGTAAACGCACGCCGGGTTCATCAATCTTGGAAATCACTTAGGGACCCCACAACTAAATAACAATCCAAGAAACGGGTCAGAATCGCCCAAACTACGATTGTTGATGACCGACGTATGCGCACCTTGGGGTTCGACAACCATGGAAATCGCTTTGGGACCACAAAACGGTGAGTAATAGTCCATGAAACGGGCCAGAATCGGCCAAAACTGTGAGTGTTGATGATCGACACATAAATGCACCTCAGGGTTCGTCAATCGTGGAAATCACTCCGGGACCCCAAAACAGTGAGTAATAGTCCACGAAACGGGCCAAAATCGGCCAAAACTGCGAGTGTTGATGACCGACATGTAAACGCACCCCGGGGTTTGTTAATCGTGGAAATCACTCCGGGACACCAAGATAGTGAGTAATAGTCCACGAAACGAGCCAGAATCGGCCAAAATTGTGAGTGTTGATGATGATAGACACGTGAACGCACGCTGGGGTTAAATCAATCGTGGAAATCACTTAGCGACCCCAAAACTGAGTAATAGTCCAAGAAACGGGCCAGAATCGGCCCAAACTTCGATTGTTGATGACCGAAACGTAAGCGCACCTTGTGGTTCGAAAACCATGGAAATCACTTTGGGACCCCAAAACGAGGAGTAATTGTCCATGAAACTGCTCGAATCGAAAAAAAACGCGAGTTGATGACCGACACATAAACGCACCCGTGGTTCGTTAATCATGGAAATCACTCCGGGACCACAAAGCTGTGAGTAATAGTCCACTAAAGCGGGCCAGAATTGGCCAAAACTGAGAGTGTTGATGACCGACATGTAAACGCACCGGGGTTTGTTAATCGTCCAAATCACTCCGGGACACCAAGATAGTGAGTAATAGTCCATGAAACGGGCCAGAATTGGCCAAAACTGCGAGTGTTGATGACCAACATCTGAATGCACCCAGGGTTCATTAATCGTGGAAATCATTCCGGGACCCCAAAATAGTGAGAAATAGTCCATGAAATGGGCCAGAATCGGCCAAAACTGTGAGTGTTGATGACCGACACGTAAGCGTACCTTGGGGTTCAAGAACTATGGAAATCGCTCCGAACCCCAAAATGGTGAGTAATAGTCCATGAAACGGGTCGAATTGGCCAAAACTATGAGTGTTGACAGCGAACATGTAAACGCACCCTGGGATCGTCAATCTTGGAAATCGCTCTAGGACCCCAAAACGGTGAGTAATAGTGCATAAAACGGACCAGAATCGGCCAAAATTGTGAGTGTTGATGATCAACACGTAAACGCACGCCGGGGTTCGTCAATCGTGGAAATCACTTAGGGACCCCAAAACTAAATAACTGTCCAAGAAACGGGTCAGAATCGGCCCAAACTACGATTGTTGATGACCGATAGATATGCGCACCTTGGGGTTCGACAACCATGGAAATCACTTTGGGACCCCAAAACGGTGAGTAATAGTCCACGAAACGGGCCAGAATTGGCCAAAACTGTGAGTGTTGATGATCGACACATAAATGCACCCCAGGGTTCGTCAATCGTGGAAATCACTCCGGGACCCCAAAACAGTGAGTAATAGTCCACGAAACGGGCAAAATCGGCCAAAACAGCGAGTGTTGATGACCGACATGTAAACGCACCCCGGGGTTTGTTAATCGTGGAAATCACTCCGGGACACCAAGATAGTGAGTAATAGTCCATGAAACGAGCCAGAATCGGCCAAAATTGTGAGTGTTGATGATGGACACGTAAACGCACGCCTGGGGTTAAATCAATCGTGGAAATCACTTAGCGACCCCAAAACTGAGTAATAGTCCAAGAAACGGGCCAGAATCGGCCCAAACTTCGATTGTTGATGACCAAAACATAAGCACACCTTGTGGTCCGAAAACCATGGAAATCACTTTGGGACCCCAAAACGAGGAGTAATTGTCCATGAAACTGCTCCGAATCGAAAAAAACCACGCGAGTTGATGACCGACACATAAACGCTCGCCGTGGTTCGTTAATCATGAAAATCACTCCGGGACCGCAAAGCAATGAGTAATAGTGCACGAAACGGGCCAGAATTGGCCAAATCTACGAGTGTTGATGACCAACATCTAAACGCACCCGGGGTTTGTTAATCGTCCAAATCACTCCGGGACACCAAGATAGTGAGTAATAGTCCACGAAAGCGGGCCGAATTGGCCAAAACTGCTAGTGTTGATGACCAACATCTAAATTTACCCCGGGTTTCATTAATCGTGGAAATCATTCCGGGACCCCAAAATAGTGAGAAATAGTCCATGAAACGGGCCAGAATCGGCCAAAACTGTGAGTGTTGATGACCGACACATAAGCGTACCTTGGGGTTCAAGAACTATGGAAATCGCTTCGGAACCCCAAAATGGTGAGTAATAGTCCATGAAACGGGTCCGAATTGGCCAAAACTATGAGTGTTGACAGCGAACATGTAAACGCACCCCAGGATCGTCAATCTTGGAAATCGCTCTAGGACCCCAAAACGGTGAGTAATAGTGCATAAAACGGACCAGAATCGGCCAAAATTGTGAGTGTTGATGATCAACACGTAAGCGCACGCCGGGTTCATCAATCTTGGAAATCACTTAGGGACCCCACAACTAAATAACAATCCAAGAAACGGGTCAGAATCGCCCAAACTACGATTGTTGATGACCGATACATATGCGCACCTTGGGGTTCGACAACCATGGAAATCGCTTTGGGACCCCAAAACGGTGAGTAATAGTCCACGAAACGGGCCAGAATCGGCCAAAATTGTGAGTGTTGATGATCGACACATAAACGCAGCTCAGGGTTCGTCAATCGTCAAGAAATCACCGGGACCCCAAAACAGTGAGTAATAGTCCACGGAACGGGCCAAAATCGCCAAAACTGCGAGTGTTGATGACCGACATGTAAACGCACCCCGAGGTTTGTTAATTGTGGAAATCAATCCGGGACACCAAGATAGTGAGTAATAGTCCACGAAACGGGCCAGAATCGGCTAAAATTGTGAGTGTTGATGATGGACACGTAAACGCACGCCGGGGTTTGTCAATCGTGGAAATCACTTAGCGACCCCAAAACTCAGTAATAGACCAAGAAACGGGCCAGAATCGGCCCAAACTTCGATTGTTGATGACCAAAACGTCAGCGCACCTTGTGGTTCGAAAACCATGGAAATCACTTTGGGAACCCCAAACGAGGAGTAATTGTCCATGAAACTGCTCAGAATAGAAAAAAACCACGCGAGCTGATGACCGACACATAAACGCACCCCGTGGTTCGTTAATCATGGAAATCACTCCGGGACCACAAAGCAGTAAGTAATAGTCCATGAAACGGGCTGAATTGGCCAAAACTGCGAGTGTTGATGACCGACATGTAAACGCACCTCGGGTTTGTTAATCGTCCAAATCACTCCGGGACACCAAGATAGTGAGTAATAGTCCACGAAACGGGCTGAATTGGCCAAAACTGCGAGTGTTGATGACCAACATCTAAATGCACCCCGGGGTTCATTAATCGTGGAAATCATTCCGGGACCCCAAAATAGTGAGAAATAGTCCATGAAACGGGCCAGAATCGGCCAAATCTGTGAGTGTTGATGACCGACACATAAGTGTACCTTGGGGTTCAAGAACTATGGACATCGCTTCGGAACCCCAAAATGGTGAGTAATAGTCCATGAAACGGGTCAGAATTGGCCAAAACTATGAGTGTTGACAGCGAACATGTAAACGCACCCAGGGATCGTCAATCTTGGAAATCGCTCTAGGACCCCAAAACGGTGAGTAATAGTGCACGGACCAGAATCGGCCAAAATTGTGAGTGTTGATGATCAACACGTAAGCGCACGCCGGGTTCATCAATCTTGGAAATCACTTAGGGACCCCACAACTAAATAACAATCCAAAACGGGTCAGAATCGGCCCAAACTACGATTGTTGATGACCGATACATATGCGCACCTTGGGGTTCGACAACCATGGAAATCGCTTTGGGACCCCAAAACGGTGAGTAATAGTCCATGAAACGGGCCAGAATCGGCCAAATCTGTGAGTGTTGATGACCGACACATAAATGCACCCCAGGGTTCGTCAATCGTGGAAATCACTCCGGGACCCCAAAACAGTGAGTAATAGTCCACCAAACGGGCCAAAATCGGCCAAAACTGCAAGTGTTGATGACCGACATGTAAACGCACCCGGGTTTGTTAATCGTGGAAATCACTCCCGCACACCAAGATAGTGAGTAATAGTCCATGAAACGAGCCAGAATCGGCCAAAATTGTGAGTGTTGATGATAGACACGAACGCACGCGCTGGGGTTCGTCAATCGTGGAAATCACTTAGCGACCCCAAAACTGAGTAATAGTCCATGAACGGGCCAGAATCGCCCAAACTTCGATTGTTGATGACCAAACGTAAGCGCACCTTGTGGTTCGAAAACCATGGAAATCACTTTGGGACCCCAAAGCGAGGAGTAATTGTCCATGAAACTGCTCGAATCGAAAAAAAAACGCGAGTTGATGACCGACACATAAACGCACCCGTGGTTCGTTAATCATGGAAATCACTCCGGGACCACAAAGCTGTGAGTAATAGTCCACAAGCGGGCCAGAATTGGCCAAAACGGAGAGTGTTGATGACCGACATGTAAACGCACCCCGGGGTTTGTTAATCGTCCAAATCACTCCGGGACACCAAGATAGTGAGTAATAGTCCACGAAACGGGCCGAATTGGCCAAAACTGCTAGTGTTGATGACCAACATCTAAATTTACCCTGGGGTTCATTAATCGTGGAAATCATTCCGGACACCAAAATAGTGAGAAATAGTCCATGAAATGGGCCAGAATCGCCAAAACTGTGAGTGTTGCTGACCGACACATAAGCGTACCTTGGGGTTCAAGAACTATGGAAATCGCCGAACCCCAAAATGGTGAGTAATAGTCCATGAAACGGGTCCGAATTGGCCAAAACTATGAGTGTTGACAGCGAACATGTAAACGCACACCTGAGGATCGTCAATCTTGGAAATCGCTCTAGGACCCCAAAACGGTGAGTAATAGTGCATGAAACGGGTCAGAATCGGCCAAAATTGTGAGTGTTGATGATCAACACGTAAACGCACGCCGGGGTTCATCAATCGTGGAAATCACTTAGGGACCCCAAAACTAAATAACAGTCCAAGAAACGGGTCAGAATTGGCCCAAACTACGATTGTTGATGACCGATACATATGCGCACCTTGGGGTTCGACAACCATGGAAATCGCTTTGGGACCCCAAAACGGTGAGTAATAGTCCACGAAACGGGCCAGAATCGGCCAAAACTGTGAGTGTTGATGATCGACACATAAATGCAGCTCAGGGTTCGTCAATCGTGGAAATCACTCTGGGACCCCAAAACAGTGAGTAATAGTCCACGAAACGGGCAAAAATCGGCCAAAACTGCGAGTGTTGATGACCGACATGTAAACGCACCCCGGGGTTTGTTAATTGTGGAAATCACTCCGGGACACCAAGATAGTGAGTAATAGTCCATGAAACGAGCCAGAATCTGCCAAAATTGTGAGTGTTGATGATAGACACGTGAACGCACGCTGGGGTTCGTCAATCGTGGAAATCACTTAGCGACCCCAAAACTGAGTAACAGTCCATGAACGGGCCAGAATCGCCCAAACTTCGATTGTTGATGACCGAAACGTAAGCGCACCTTGTGGTTCGAAAACCATGGAAATCACTTTGGGACCCCAAAACGAGGAGTAATTGTCCATGAAACTGCTCAGAATCGAAAAAAAACGCGAGTTGATGACCGACACATAAACGCACCCCGTGGTTCGTTAATCATGGAAATCACTCCGGGACCACAAAGCTGTGAGTAATAGTCCACGAAACGGGCCAGAATTGGCCAAAACGGAGAGTGTTGATGACCGACATGTAAACGCACCGGGGTTTGTTAATCGTCCAAATCACTCCGGGACACCAAGATAGTGAGTAATAGTCCACGAAGCGGGCGAATTGGCCAAAACTGCTAGTGTTGATGACCAACATCTAAATTTACCCAGGGTTCATTAATCGTGGAAATCATTCCGGGACCCCAAAAAAGTGAGAAATAGTCCACGAAATGGGTCAAAATCGGCCAAAACTGTGAGTGTTGATAACCGACACGTAAGCGTACCTTGGAGTTCAAGAACTATGGAAATCGCTTCGGAACCCCAAAATGGTGAGTAATAGTCCATGAAACGGGTCAGAATTGGCCAAACTATGAGTGTTGACGGCGAACATGTAAACGCACCCCAGGGATCGTCAATCTTGGAAATCGCTCTAGGACCCCAAAACGGTGAGTAATAGTGCATGAATCGGACCAGAATCGGCCAAAATTGTGAGTGTTGATGATCAACACGTAAACGCACGCCGGGTTCATCAATCTTGGAAATCACTTAGGGACCCCACAACTAAATAACAATCCAAGAAGCGGGTCAGAAATCGCCCAAACTACGATTGTTGATGACCGACACATATCGCACCTTGGGGTTCGACAACCATGGAAATCGCTTTGGGACCCCAAAACGGTGACTAATAGTCCATGAAACGGGCCAGAATCGGCCAAAACTGTGAGTGTTGATGATCGACACATAAATGCACCTCAGGGTTCGTCAATCGTAGAAATCACTCCGGGACCCCAAAACAGTGAGTAATAGTCCACGAAACGGGCAAAAATCGGCCAAAACTGCGAGTGTTGATGACCGACATGTAAACGCACCCCGGGGTTTGTTAATCGTGGAAATCACTCCGGCACACCAAGATAGTGAGTAATAGTCCATGAAACGAGCCAGAATCGGCCAAAATTGTGAGTGTTGATGATAGACACGTGAACGCACGCTGGGGTTCGTCAATCGTGGAAATCACTTAGCGACCCCAAAACTGAGTAACAGTCCATGAAGCGGGCAGAATCGCCCAAACTTCGATTGTTGATGACCAAACGTAAGCGCACCTTGTGGTTCGAAAACCATGGAAATCACTTTGGGACCCCAAAGCGAGGAGTAATTGTCCATGAAACTGCTCGAATCGAAAAAAAAAACGCGAGTTGATGACCGACACATAAACGCACCCGTGGTTCGTTAATCATGGAAATCACTCCGGGACCACAAAGCTGTGAGTAATAGTCCACTAAGCGGGCCAGAATTGGCCAAAACGAGAGTGTTGATGACCGACATGTAAACGCACCCCGGGGTTTGTTAATCGTCCAAATCACTCCGGGACACCAAGATAGTGAGTAATAGTCCACGAAACGGGCCGAATTGGCCAAAACTGTTAGTGTTGATGACCAACATCTAAATTTACCCTGGGTTCATTAATCGTGGAAATCATTCCGGGACACCAAAATAGTGAGAAATAGTCCATGAAATGGGCCAGAATCGCCAAAACTGTGAGTGTTGCTGACCGACACATAAGCGCACCTTGGGGTTCAAGAACTATGGAAATGGAAACTCCGGAACCCCAAAATGGTGAGTAATAGTCCATGAAACGGGTCCGAATTGGCCAAAACTATGAGTGTTGACAGCGAACATGTAAACGCACCCAGGATCGTCAATCTTGGAAATCGCTCTAGGACCCCAAAACGGTGAGTAATAATGCATAAATTGGACCAGAATCGGCCAAAATTGTGAGTGTTGATGATCAACACGTAAGCGCACGCCGGGTTAAATCAATCTTGGAAATCACTTAGGGACCCCACAACTAAATAACAATCCAAGAAACGGGTCAGAATCGGCCCAAACTACGATTGTTGATGACCGATACATATGCGCACCTTGGGGTTCGACAACCATGGAAATCGCTTTGGGACCCCAAAACGGTGACTAATAGTCCATGAAACGGGCCAGAATCGGCCAAAACTGTGAGTGTTGATGATCGACACATAAATGCACCTCAGGGTTCGTCAATCGTAGAAATCACTCCGGGACCCCAAAACAGTGAGTAATAGTCCACGAAAGGGGCAAAAATCGGCCAAAACTGCGAGTGTTGATGACCGACATGTAAACGCACCCCGGGGTTTGTTAATCGTGGAAATCACTCCGGCACACCAAGATAGTGAGTAATAGTCCATGAAACGAGCCAGAATCTGCCAAAATTGTGAGTGTTGATGATAGACACGTGAACGCACGCTGGGGTTCGTCAATCGTGAAAATCACTTAGCGACCCCAAAACTGAGTAACAGTCCATGAAACGGGCCAGAATCGGCCCAAACTTCGATTGTTGATGACCGAAACGTAAGCGCACCTTGTGGTTCGAAAACCATGGAGATCACTTTGGGACCCCAAAACGAGGAGTAATTGTCCATGAAACTGCTCAGAATCGAAAAAAAAACGCGAGTTGATGACCGACCACATAAACGCACCCGTGGTTCGTTAATCATGGAAATCACTCCGGGACCACAAAGCTGTGAGTAATAGTCCACTAAACGGGCCAGAATTGGCCAAAACGGAGAGTGTTGATGACCGACATGTAGCGCGCACTCGGGTTTGTTAATCGTCCAAATCACTCCGGGACACCAAGATAGTGAGTAATAGTCCACGAAGCGGGCCGAATTGGCCAAAACTGCTAGTGTTGATGACCAACATCTAAATTTACCCAGGGTTCATTAATCGTGGAAATCATTCCGGGACACCAAAATAGTGAGAAATAGTCCATGAAATGGGCCAGAATCGCCAAAACTGTGAGTGTTGATGACCGACACATAAGCGTACCTTGGGGTTCAAGAACTATGGAAATCGCCGGAACCCCAAAATGGTGAGTAATAGTCCATGAAACGGGTCCGAATTGGCCAAAACTATGAGTGTTGACAGCGAACATGTAAGCGCACCCTGTGGATCGTCAATCTTGGAAATCGCTCTAGGACCCCAAAACGGTGAGTAATAATGCATAAATTGGACCAGAATCGGCCAAAATTGTGAGTGTTGATGATCAACACGTAAACGCACGCCGGGGTTCGTCAATCTTGGAAATCACTTAGGGACCCCACAACTAAATAACAATCCAAGAAACGGGTCAGAATCGCCCAAACTACGATTGTTGATGACCGATACATATGCGCACCTTGGGGTTCGACAACCATGGAAATCGCTTTGGGACCCCAAAGCGGTGAGTAATAGTCCATGAAACGGGCCAGAATCGGCCAAAACTGTGAGTGTTGATGATCGACACATAAATGCACCTCAGGGTTCGTCAATCGTAGAAATCACTCCGGGACCCCAAAACAGTGAGTAATAGTCCACGAAACGGGCAAAATCGGCCAAAACTGCGAGTGTTGATGACCGACATGTAAACGCACCCCGGGGTTTGTTAATCGTGGAAATCACTCCGCACACCAAGATAGTGAGTAATAGTCCATGAAACGAGCCAGAATCGGCCAAAATTGTGAGTGTTGATGATAGACACGTGAACGCACGCTGGGGTTCGTCAATCGTGGAAATCACTTAGCGACCCCAAAACTGAGTAACAGTCCATGAAACGGGCCAGAATCGGCCCAAACTTCGATAGTTGATGACCGAAACGTAAGCGCACCTTGTGGTTCGAAAACCATGGAAATCACTTTGGGACCCCAAAACGAGGAGTAATTGTCCATGAAACTGCTCAGAATCGAAAAAAACGCGAGTTGATGACCGACACATAAACGCACCCCGTGGTTCGTTAATCATGGAAATCACTCCGGGACCACAAAGCTGTGAGTAATAGTCCACGAAACGGGCCAGAATTGGCCAAAACGGAGAGTGTTGATGACCGACATGTAAACGCACCCGGGTTTGTTAATCGTCCAAATCACTCCGGGACACCAAGATAGTGAGTAATAGTCCACTAAACGGGCCGAATTGGCCAAAACTGCTAGTGTTGATGACCAACATCTAAATGCACCAGGGTTCATTAATCGTGGAAATCATTCGGGACACCAAAATAGTGAGAAATAGTCCATGAAATGGGCCAGAATCGCCAAAACTGTGAGTGTTGATGACCGACACATAAGCGTACCTTGGGGTTCAAGAACTATGGAAATCGCCGAACCCCAAAATGGTGAGTAATAGTCCATGAAACGGGTCCGAATTGGCCAAAACTATGAGTGTTGACAGCGAACATGTAAACGCACCCGAGGATCGTCAATCTTGGAAATCGCTCTAGGACCCCAAAGCGGTGAGTAATAATGCATAAATCGGACCAGAATCGGCCAAAATTGTGAGTGTTGATGATCAACACGTAAACGCATGCCGGGTTCATCAATCTTGGAAATCACTTAGGGACCCCACAACTAAATAACAATCCAAGAAGCGGGTCAGAATCGCCCAAACTACGATTGTTGATGACCGACACGTATGCGCACCTTGGGGTTCGACAACCATGGAAATCGCTTTGGGACCCCAAAGCGGTGACTAATAGTCCATGAAACGGGCCAGAATCGCCAAAACTGTGAGTGTTGATGATCGACACATAAATGCACCTCAGGGTTCGTCAATCGTAGAAATCACTCCGGGACCCCAAAACAGTGAGTAATAGTCCACGAAGCGGGCAAAAATCGGCCAAAACTGCGAAGTGTTGATGACCGACATGTAAACGCACCCCGGGTTTGTTAATCGTGGAAATCACTCCGGCACACCAAGATAGTGAGTAATAGTCCATGAAACGAGCCAGAATCGCCAAAATTGTGAGTGTTGATGATAGACACGTGAACGCACGCTGGGGTTCGTCAATCGTGGAAATCACTTAGCGACCCCAAAACTGAGTAATAGTCCATGAACGGGCCAGAATCGCCCAAACTTCGATAGTTGATGACCAAACGTAAGCGCACCTTGTGGTTCGAAAACCATGGAAATCACTTTGGGACCCCAAAGCGAGGAGTAATTGTCCATGAAACTGCTCGAATCGAAAAAAAACGCGAGTTGATGACCGACACATAAACGCACCCGTGGTTCGTTAATCATGGAAATCACTCCGGGACCACAAAGCTGTGAGTAATAGTCCACTAAACGGGCCAGAATTGGCCAAAACGGAGAGTGTTGATGACCGACATGTAAACGCACTCGGGTTTGTTAATCGTCCAAATCACTCCGGGACACCAAGATAGTGAGTAATAGTCCACTAAAGCGGGCCGAATTGGCCAAAACTGCTAGTGTTGATGACCAACATCTAAATGCACCCCGGGGTTCATTAATCGTGGAAATCATTCCGGGACCCCAAAATAGTGAGAAATAGTCCATGAAATGGGCCAGAATCGGCCAAAACTGTGAGTGTTGCTGACCGACACATAAGCGTACCTTGGGGTTCAAGAACTATGGAAATCGCTTCGGAACCCCAAAATGGTGAGTAATAGTCCATGAAACGGGTCCGAATTGGCCAAAACTATGAGTGTTGACAGCGAACATGTAAACGCACCCCAGGGATCGTCAATCTTGGAAATCGCTCTAGGACCCCAAAACGGTGAGTAATAATGCATAAATTGGACCAGAATCGGCCAAAATTGTGAGTGTTGATGATCAACACGTAAACGCACGCCGGGGTTCGTCAATCTTGGAAATCACTTAGGGACCCCACAACTAAATAACAATCCAAGAAACGGGTCAGAATCGGCCCAAACTACGATTGTTGATGACCGACACGTATGCGCACCTTGGGGTTCGACAACCATGGAAATCGCTTTGGGACCCCAAAACGGTGACTAATAGTCCATGAAACGGGCCAGAATCGGCCAAAACTGTGAGTGTTGATGATCGACACATAAATGCACCTCAGGGTTCGTCAATCGTAGAAATCACTCCGGGACCCCAAAACAGTGAGTAATAGTCCACGAAACGGGCAAAAATCGGCCAAAACTGCGAGTGTTGATGACCGACATGTAAACGCACCCCGGGGTTTGTTAATCGTGGAAATCACTCCGGCACACCAAGATAGTGAGTAATAGTCCATGAAACGAGCCAGAATCGGCCAAAATTGTGAGTGTTGATGATAGACACGTGAACGCACGCTGGGGTTCGTCAATCGTGGAAATCACTTAGCGACCCCAAAACTGAGTAACAGTCCAATAAACGGGCCAGAATCGGCCCAAACTTCGATTGTTGATGACCGAAACGTAAGCGCACCTTGTGGTTCGAAAACCATGGAAATCACTTTGGGACCCCAAAACGAGGAGTAATTGTCCATGAAACTGCTCAGAATCGAAAAAAAAACGCGAGTTGATGACCGACACATAAACGCACCCGTGGTTCGTTAATCATGGAAATCACTCCGGGACCACAAAGCTGTGAGTAATAGTCCACAAGCGGGCCAGAATTGGCCAAAACGGAGAGTGTTGATGACCGACATGTAAACGCACCTCGGGTTTGTTAATCGTCCAAATCACTCCGGGACACCAAGATAGTGAGTAATAGTCCACGAAGCGGGCGAATTGGCCAAAACTGCTAGTGTTGATGACCAACATCTAAATTTACCCTGGGGTTCATTAATCGTGGAAATCATTCGGGACACCAAAATAGTGAGAAATAGTCCATGAAATGGGCCAGAATCGCCAAAACTGTGAGTGTTGCTGACCGACACATAAGCGTACCTTGGGGTTCAAGAACTATGGAAATCGCCGGAACCCCAAAATGGTGAGTAATAGTCCATGAAACGGGTCCGAATTGGCCAAAACTATGAGTGTTGACAGCGAACATGTAAACGCACCCGGGATCGTCAATCTTGGAAATCGCTCTAGGACCCCAAAGCGGTGAGTAATAATGCATAAACGGACCAGAATCGGCCAAAATTGTGAGTGTTGATGATCAACACGTAAGCGCCTTGCCGGGTTCGTCAATCGTGGAAATCACTTAGGGACCCCAAAACTAAATAACAGTCCAAGAAACGGGTCAGAATCGGCCCAAACTACGATTGTTGATGACCGACACGTATGCGCACCTTGGGGTTCGACAACCATGGAAATCGCTTTGGGACCCCAAAACGGTGAGTAATAGTCCACGAAACGGGCCAGAATCGGCCAAAACTGTGAGTGTTGATGATCGACACATAAATGCACCTCAGGGTTCGTCAATCGTAGAAATCACTCCGGGACCCCAAAACAGTGAGTAATAGTCCACGAAACGGGCAAAAATCGGCCAAAACTGCGAGTGTTGATGACCGACATGTAAACGCACCCCGGGGTTTGTTAATCGTGGAAATCACTCCGGCACACCAAGATAGTGAGTAATAGTCCATGAAACGAGCCAGAATCGGCCAAAAATGTGAGTGTTGATGATAGACACGTGAACGCACGCTGGGGTTCGTCAATCGTGGAAATCACTTAGCGACCCCAAAACTGAGTAACAGTCCATGAAACGGGCCAGAATCGGCCCAAACTTCGATAGTTGATGACCGAAACGTAAGCGCACCTTGTGGTTCGAAAACCATGGAAATCACTTTGGGACCCCAAAACGAGGAGTAATTGTCCATGAAACTGCTCAGAATCGAAAAAAACGCGAGTTGATGACCGACACATAAACGCACCCCGTGGTTCGTTAATCATGGAAATCACTCCGGGACCACAAAGCTGTGAGTAATAGTCCACAAACGGGCCAGAATTGGCCAAAACGGAGAGTGTTGATGACCGACATGTAAACGCACCGGGTTTGTTAATCGTCCAAATCACTCCGGGACACCAAGATAGTGAGTAATAGTCCACTAAAGCGGGCCGAATTGGCCAAAACTGCTAGTGTTGATGACCAACATCTAAATTTACCCTGGGGTTCATTAATCGTGGAAATCATTCCGGGACACCAAAATAGTGAGAAATAGTCCATGAAATGGGCCAGAATCGCCAAAACTGTGAGTGTTGATGACCGACACATAAGCGCACCTTGGGGTTCAAGAACTATGGAAATCGCTTGAACCCCAAAATGGTGAGTAATAGTCCATGAAACGGGTCGAATTGGCCAAAACTATGAGTGTTGACAGCGAACATGTAAACGCACCCTGGGATCGTCAATCTTGGAAATCGCTCTAGGACCCCAAAACGGTGAGTAATAATGCATAAATTGGACCAGAATCGGCCAAAATTGTGAGTGTTGATGATCAACACGTAAACGCACGCCGGGGTTCGTCAATCTTGGAAATCACTTAGGGACCCCACAACTAAATAACAATCCAAGAAACGGGTCAGAATCGGCCCAAACTACGATTGTTGATGACCGACACGTATGCGCACCTTGGGGTTCGACAACCATGGAAATCGCTTTGGGACCCCAAAACGGTGACTAATAGTCCATGAAACGGGCCAGAATCGGCCAAAACTGTGAGTGTTGATGATCGACACATAAATGCACCTCAGGGTTCGTCAATCGTAGAAATCACTCCGGGACCCCAAAACAGTGAGTAATAGTCCACGAAACGGGCCAGAATTCGCCAAAACTGAGAGTGTTGATGACCGACATGTAAACGCACCCCGGGGTTTGTTAATCGTGGAAATCACTCCGGCACACCAAGATAGTGAGTAATAGTCCATGAAACGAGCCAGAATCGGCCAAAATTGTGAGTGTTGATGATAGACACGTGAACGCACGCTGGGGTTCGTCAATCGTGGAAATCACTTAGCGACCCCAAAACTGAGTAACAGTCCATGAAACGGGCCAGAATCGGCCCAAACTTCGATTGTTGATGACCGAAACGTAAGCGCACCTTGTGGTTCGAAAACCATGGAAATCACTTTGGGACCCCAAAACGAGGAGTAATTGTCCATGAAACTGCTCAGAATCGAAAAAAAAACGCGAGTTGATGACCGACACATAAACGCACCCCGTGGTTCGTTAATCATGGAAATCACTCCGGGACCACAAAGCTGTGAGTAATAGTCCACGAAACGGGCCAGAATTGGCCAAAACGGAGAGTGTTGATGACCGACATGTAAACGCACCCCGGGGTTTGTTAATCGTCCAAATCACTCCGGGACACCAAGATAGTGAGTAATAGTCCACGAAACGGGCCGAATTGGCCAAAACTGCTAGTGTTGATGACCAACATCTAAATTTACCCTGGGGTTCATTAATCGTGGAAATCATTCCGGGACACCAAAATAGTGAGAAATAGTCCATGAAATGGGCCAGAATCGGCCAAAACTGTGAGTGTTGCTGACCGACACATAAAGCGTACCTTGGGGTTCAAGAACTATGGAAATCGCCGAACCCCAAAATGGTGAGTAATAGTCCATGAAACGGGTCCGAATTGGCCAAAACTATGAGTGTTGACAGCGAACATGTAAACGCACCCGAGGATCGTCAATCTTGGAAATCGCTCTAGGACCCCAAAACGGTGAGTAATAATGCATAAATTGGACCAGAATCGCCAAAATTGTGAGTGTTGATGATCAACACGTAAACGCACGCCGGGTTCATCAATCTTGGAAATCACTTAGGGACCCCACAACTAAATAACAATCCAAGAAGCGGGTCAGAATCGCCCAAACTACGATTGTTGATGACCGACGTATGCGCACCTTGGGGTTCGACAACCATGGAAATCGCTTTGGGACCCCAAAGCGGTGACTAATAGTCCATGAAACGGGCCAGAATCGGCCAAAACTGTGAGTGTTGATGATCGACACATAAACGCACCCCGGGGTTCGTCAATCGTAGAAATCACTCCGGGACCCCAAAACAGTGAGTAATAGTCCACGAAGCGGGCAAAAATCGGCCAAAACTGCGAAGTGTTGATGACCGACATGTAAACGCACTCGGGTTTGTTAATCGTGGAAATCACTCCGGCACACCAAGATAGTGAGTAATAGTCCATGAAACGAGCCAGAATCGCCAAAATTGTGAGTGTTGATGATAGACACGTGAACGCACGCTGGGGTTCGTCAATCGTGGAAATCACTTAGCGACCCCAAAACTGAGTAACAGTCCATGAACGGGCCAGAATCGCCCAAACTTGATAGTTGATGACCAAACGTAAGCGCACCTTGTGGTTCGAAAACCATGGAAATCACTTTGGGACCCCAAAACGAGGAGTAATTGTCCATGAAACTGCTCAGAATCGAAAAAAAAAAAAAAACGCGAGTTGATGACCGACACATAAACGCACCCCGTGGTTCGTTAATCATGGAAATCACTCCGGGACCACAAAGCTGTGAGTAATAGTCCACGAAGCGGGCCAGAATTGGCCAAAACGGAGAGTGTTGATGACCGACATGTAAACGCACCCCGGGGTTTGTTAATCGTCCAAATCACTCCGGGACACCAAGATAGTGAGTAATAGTCCACGAAACGGGCCGAATTGGCCAAAACTGCTAGTGTTGATGACCAACATCTAAATTTACCCTGGGGTTCATTAATCGTGGAAATCATTCGGGACACCAAAATAGTGAGAAATAGTCCATGAAATGGGCCAGAATCGCCAAAACTGTGAGTGTTGCTGACCGACACATAAGCGTACCTTGGGGTTCAAGAACTATGGAAATCGCCGAACCCCAAAATGGTGAGTAATAGTCCATGAAACGGGTCCGAATTGGCCAAAACTATGAGTGTTGACAGCGAACATGTAAACGCACCCTGGGATCGTCAATCTTGGAAATCGCTCTAGGACCCCAAAACGGTGAGTAATAATGCATAAATTGGACTAGAATCGGCCAAAATTGTGAGTGTTGATGATCAACACGTAAACGCATGCCGGGGTTCGTCAATCTTGGAAATCACTTAGGGACCCCACAACTAAATAACAATCCAAGAAACGGGTCAGAATCGGCCCAAACTACGATTGTTGATGACCGACACGTATGCGCACCTTGGGGTTCGACAACCATGCAAATCGCTTTGGGACCCCAAAACGGTGACTAATAGTCCATGAAACGGGCCAGAATCGCCAAAACTGTGAGTGTTGATGATCGACACATAAATGCACCTCAGGGTTCGTCAATCGTAGAAATCACTCGGGACCCCAAAACAGTGAGTAATAGTCCACGAACGGGCAAAAATCGGCCAAAACTGCGAAAGTGTTGATGACCGACATGTAAACGCACCCGGGTTTGTTAATCGTGGAAATCACTCCGCACACCAAGATAGTGAGTAATAGTCCATGAAACGAGCCAGAATCGGCCAAAAATGTGAGTGTTGATGATAGACACGTGAACGCACGCTGGGGTTCGTCAATCGTGGAAATCACTTAGCAACCCCAAAACTGAGTAACAGTCCATGAAACGGGCCAGAATCGGCCCAAACTTTGATAGTTGATGACCGAAACGTAAGCGCACCTTGTGGTTCGAAAACCATGGAAATCACTTTGGGACCCCAAAACGAGGAGTAATTGTCCATGAAACTGCTCGATCGAAAAAAAAACGCGAGTTGATGACCGACACATAAGCGCACCCGTGGTTCGTTAATCATGGAAATCACTCCGGGACCACAAAGCTGTGAGTAATAGTCCACTAAACGGGCCAGAATTGGCCAAAACGGAGAGTGTTGATGACCGACATGTAAACGCACCCGGGGTTTGTTAATCGTCCAAATCACTCCGGGACACCAAGATAGTGAGTAATAGTCCACGAAGCGGGCGAATTGGCCAAAACTGCTAGTGTTGATGACCAACATCTAAATTTACCCTGGGGTTCATTAATCGTGGAAATCATTCCGGGACACCAAAATAGTGAGAAATAGTCCATGAAATGGGCAGAATCGCCAAAACTGTGAGTGTTGCTGACCGACACATAAGCGTACCTTGGGGTTCAAGAACTATGGAAATCGCAGAACCCCAAAATGGTGAGTAATAGTCCATGAAACGGGTCGAATTGGCCAAAACTATGAGTGTTGACAGCGAACATGTAAACGCACCCGAGGGATCGTCAATCTTGGAAATCGCTCTAGGACCCAAAAGCGGTGAGTAATAATGCATAAATTGGACCAGAATCGCCAAAATTGTGAGTGTTGATGATCAACACGTAAGCGCATGCCGGGTTCATCAATCTTGGAAATCACTTAGGGACCCCACAACTAAATAACAATCCAAGAAACGGGTCAGAATCGCCCAAACTACGATTGTTGATGACCGACACATGCGCACCTTGGGGTTCGACAACCATGGAAATCGCTTTGGGACCCCAAATGGTGACTAATAGTCCATGAAACGGGCCAGAATCGGCCAAAACTGTGAGTGTTGATGATCGACACATAAATGCACCTCAGGGTTCGTCAATCGTAGAAATCACTCCGGGACCCCAAAACAGTGAGTAATAGTCCACGAAGCGGGCAAAAATCGGCCAAAACTGCGAAGTGTTGATGACCGACATGTAAACGCACGGGTTTGTTAATCGTGGAAATCACTCCGGCACACCAAGATAGTGAGTAATAGTCCATGAAACGAGCCAGAATCGGCCAAAATTGTGAGTGTTGATGATAGACACGTGAGCGCACGCTGGGTTCGTCAATCGTGGAAATCACTTAGCGACCCCAAAACTGAGTAACAGTCCATGAAGCGGGCCAGAATCGCCCAAACTTCGATAGTTGATGACCAAACGTAAGCGCACCTTGTGGTTGAAAACCATGGAAATCACTTTGGGACCCCAAAGCGAGGAGTAATTGTCCATGAAACTGCTCAGAATCGAAAAAAAAACGCGAGTTGATGACCGACACATAAACGCACCCGTGGTTCGTTAATCATGGAAATCACTCCGGGACCACAAAGCTGTGAGTAATAGTCCACAAGCGGGCCAGAATTGGCCAAACGGAGAGTGTTGATGACCGACATGTAAACGCACCCGGGGTTTGTTAATCGTCCAAATCACTCCGGGACACCAAGATAGTGAGTAATAGTCCACTAAGCGGGCCGAATTGGCCAAAACTGCTAGTGTTGATGACCAACATCTAAATTTACCCAGGGTTCATTAATCGTGGAAATCATTCCGGGACACCAAAATAGTGAGAAATAGTCCATGAAATGGGCCAGAATCGGCCAAAACTGTGAGTGTTGCTGACCGACACATAAGCGTACCTTGGGGTTCAAGAACTATGGAAATCGCTTCAGAACCCCAAAATGGTGAGTAATAGTCCATGAAACGGGTCCGAATTGGCCAAAACTATGAGTGTTGACAGCGAACATGTAAACGCACCCCAGGGATCGTCAATCTTGGAAATCGCTCTAGGACCCCAAAACGGTGAGTAATAATGCATAAATTGGACTAGAATCGGCCAAAATTGTGAGTGTTGATGATCAACACGTAAACGCATGCCGGGGTTCGTCAATCTTGGAAATCACTTAGGGACCCCACAACTAAATAACAATCCAAGAAACGGGTCAGAATCGGCCCAAACTACGATTGTTGATGACCGACAGGTATGCGCACCTTGGGGTTCGACAACTATGCAAATCGCTTTGGGACCCCAAAATGGTGACTAATAGTCCATGAAACGGGCCAGAATCGGCCAAAACTGTGAGTGTTGATGATCGACACATAAATGCACCTCAGGGTTCGTCAATCGTAGAAATCACTCCGGGACCCCAAAACAGTGAGTAATAGTCCACGAAACGGGCAAAAATCGGCCAAAACTGCGAGTGTTGATGACCGACATGTAAACGCACCCGGGTTTGTTAATCGTGGAAATCACTCCGGCACACCAAGATAGTGAGTAATAGTCCATGAAACGAGCCAGAATCGCCAAAATTGTGAGTGTTGATGATAGACACGTGAGCGCACGCTGGGGTTCGTCAATCGTGGAAATCACTTAGCGACCCCAAAACTGAGTAACAGTCCATGAAACGGGCCAGAATCGGCCCAAACTTCGATTGTTGATGACCGAAACGTAAGCGCACCTTGTGGTTCGAAAACCATGGAAATCACTTTGGGACCCCAAAACGAGGAGTAATTGTCCATGAAACTGCTCAGAATCGAAAAAAAAACGCGAGTTGATGACCGACACATAAACGCACCCCGTGGTTCGTTAATCATGGAAATCACTCCGGGACCACAAAGCTGTGAGTAATAGTCCACGAAACGGGCCAGAATTGGCCAAAACGGAGAGTGTTGATGACCGACATGTAAACGCACCCCGGGGTTTGTTAATCGTCCAAATCACTCCGGGACACCAAGATAGTGAGTAATAGTCCACGAAACGGGCCGAATTGGCCAAAACTGCTAGTGTTGATGACCAACATCTAAATTTACCCTGGGGTTCATTAATCGTGGAAATCATTCCGGGACACCAAAATAGTGAGAAATAGTCCATGAAATGGGCCAGAATCGGCCAAAACTGTGAGTGTTGCTGACCGACACATAAGCGTACCTTGGGGTTCAAGAACTATGGAAATCGCTTCAGAACCCCAAAATGGTGAGTAATAGTCCATGAAACGGGTCCGAATTGGCCAAAACTATGAGTGTTGACAGCGAACATGTAAACGCACCCCAGGGATCGTCAATCTTGGAAATCGCTCTAGGACCCCAAAACGGTGAGTAATAATGCATAAATTGGACCAGAATCGGCCAAAATTGTGAGTGTTGATGATCAACACGTAAACGCACGCCGGGGTTCGTCAATCTTGGAAATCACTTAGGGACCCCACAACTAAATAACAATCCAAGAAACGGGTCAGAATCGGCCCAAACTACGATTGTTGATGACCGACACGTATCGCGCACTTGGGGTTCGACAACTATGGAAATCGCTTTGGGACCCCAAAGCGGTGACTAATAGTCCATGAAACGGGCCAGAATCGGCCAAAACTGTGAGTGTTGATGATCGACACATAAATGCACCTCGGGTTCGTCAATCGTAGAAATCACTCCGGGACCCCAAAACAGTGAGTAATAGTCCACGAAGCGGGCAAAAATCGCCAAAACTGCGAAAGTGTTGATGACCGACATGTAAACGCACCCGGGTTTGTTAATCGTGGAAATCACTCCGGCACACCAAGATAGTGAGTAATAGTCCATGAAACGAGCCAGAATCGGCCAAAATTGTGAGTGTTGATGATAGACACGTGAGCGCACGCGGGTTCGTCAATCGTGGAAATCACTTAGCGACCCCAAAACTGAGTAACAGTCCATGAACGGGCCAGAATCGCCCAAACTTGATTGTTGATGACCAAACGTAAGCGCACCTTGTGGTTCGAAAACCATGGAAATCACTTTGGGACCCCAAAGCGAGGAGTAATTGTCCATGAAACTGCTCGAATCGAAAAAAACGCGAGTTGATGACCGACACAAACGCACCCGTGGTTCGTTAATCATGGAAATCACTCCGGGACCACAAAGCTGTGAGTAATAGTCCACGAAACGGGCCAGAATTGGCCAAAACGGAGAGTGTTGATGACCGACATGTAAACGCACCCCGGGGTTTGTTAATCGTCCAAATCACTCCGGGACACCAAGATAGTGAGTAATAGTCCACGAAACGGGCCGAATTGGCCAAAACTGCTAGTGTTGATGACCAACATCTAAATTTACCCTGGGGTTCATTAATCGTGGAAATCATTCCGGGACACCAAAATAGTGAGAAATAGTCCATGAAATGGGCCAGAATCGGCCAAAACTGTGAGTGTTGCTGACCGACACATAAGCGTACCTTGGGGTTCAAGAACTATGGAAATCGCTTCGGAACCCCAAAATGGTGAGTAATAGTCCATGAAACGGGTCCGAATTGGCCAAAACTATGAGTGTTGACAGCGAACATGTAAACGCACCCCAGGGATCGTCAATCTTGGAAATCGCTCTAGGACCCCAAAACGGTGAGTAATAATGCATAAATTGGACCAGAATCGGCCAAAATTGTGAGTGTTGATGATCAACACGTAAACGCACGCCGGGGTTCGTCAATCTTGGAAATCACTTAGGGACCCCACAACTAAATAACAATCCAAGAAACGGGTCAGAATCGGCCCAAACTACGATTGTTGATGACCGACACGTATGCGCACCTTGGGGTTCGACAACCATGGAAATCGCTTTGGGACCCCAAAACGGTGACTAATAGTCCATGAAACGGGCCAGAATCGGCCAAAACTGTGAGTGTTGATGATCGACACATAAATGCACCTCGTGGTTCGTCAATCGTAGAAATCACTCCGGGACCCCAAAACAGTGAGTAATAGTCCACGAAGCGGGCAAAAATCGCCAAAACTGCGAGTGTTGATGACCGACATGTAAACGCACCCGGGTTTGTTAATCGTGGAAATCACTCCGGACACCAAGATAGTGAGTAATAGTCCATGAAACGAGCCAGAATCGGCCAAAAATGTGAGTGTTGATGATAGACACGTAAGCGCACGCTGGGGTTCGTCAATCGTGGAAATC